>JAVHNF010023316.1:0-12283 GCA_034783455.1 Micropsitta finschii | reverse complement strand
CGAGATTTCAGAAGCAGGTTTCAACCTCGCTCCCAAGCTCTTTATTTCAGGATGTGTATCTGAAAGCAGGATGGGGAGGTGCTGCCCGGGAGCCTGGCACAGCATGCTGACACTGCCAGCTTCAGCTGGTCTTTAGGAATGTGTGAATCTGCAAAGACTCTCAACTTGAGACTGTCTCAGCTGCACCACATGGGGTCACCTCATGCCACAGCCCTTTCCAGACTCTGGTTCCTCAAATTCCTGAGTTCTGGAGTTAGAGGCTGACAGCTGGAGCTCAGAAATGTGTGTTTGATTTTCATCCAGAATCGGAACAAACTCAATTTTGAAACACTGAAAGCATCACTGAATGAGATGACTGCTCTCTGCTGGGCTCCAGCCTTGATCTCTGACCTATTGGTGGCTATCCAGCTTTGAATCAGATCCCCAAACTGCCAGCAAATGACTTCTTCATCGTAATTTAAGTTTTGGATCAGATCTTTCTCAAAAATCTAGACTTCACCCATAGTAGAGCACCAGAATCGTAGAAAAGACAGTACATTTTTATCATAGGAATGAGAAAATATGAGCACATTGTTTCTCTTCCATAAATAAGTTAAAAAGGAGGACATTTTTTCACATCTTTGCTGCTGTTTATAGTCAATTCAAATTGGTCCATTTCACAAACAGGATACACAGCAATTTATCTGTTTTTTGCTAAGAAACTCTTGCAGAAATATAAGCAATCCTTAAGGAATTCTTTTTGAAAAGAAGCAAACAGATGAAGAAAACACATAGAGGAATGCCATTAAATGTGAACATTGTCTTAGTGGAGCTGTCAGACACCCTGAAATTTCAAATCCCTTTGCTCTGTTCCCCTCAATAGAACCATCGAGAAAACCATGTCCTTCAAGGGCCTGATTCTCCATTCATTCAGTCTGTTGCAGAGCAGGACTGCTTCCTGTTCAGTGACTGGAATTGCAAGTAGCTTTAGGGAAAAAAAAGCCAAGCCCCATGAAATGAAACAGATGCCTGATAAACGTGCATTCTTATAAAACACTGAGGCAGTCAGCATAGTCACTTGGAGTATTCCTGCTTTAAAGGAGCTGAGCAGGTGGCCAACATGTATGGCATCCATCAGCTCCTGTCAAGTAGTTACACGTAGGGATGCCTGTAGACGGGCAGAATAAATTCACAGCTCACATCGGCACCAGGAAGATTTCCCCTTCAAAACTTTCCACTTCCAAATGCCAAGGCACCGTCTGCCCTTCCCAAAGAGCTGCAGCTGGAAAGGGAGAACAGCTCAGAAATTAAAGCTGTGCTGCCAAATGGGAAAGGTGGCTTCAGGTGAGCCCTGTCAGGCTCCCAGCACATCCATCGGGCACACAGCCAGCCCACCCGGTTGCATTGCCCAGCAGACCGTATGCTCATTAACAGGGCAACCACGGAGAACAAAATACCAGCCATATGGATGTCCTGTCCTCTTCCCTCTGCTTAAAGGTCTCAGTTAACTACACTGAACACTAATGCACATGGGGGGGGGGGCAGGGGCTGAGCAGACAGAGGGATTAGTTCCCATTTTGTTTACAGCTTGCATCAGCAACTTGTTGTTCATTTATATAGACTTCTGAGCTACAAACCAGAGCCTCAGCAGCACCACAGTTCTGTTTCACACAGTACAGGAAAGTCACTGGAGGAAAACTGCATTCAATGTTTCCACAAGCCACCTTCTTGCAGTGTTTTAAACAGCTACCACAGACAGATGTTGCCTTTAACATACATACATAGGAATTCTTTTCAATGCAGTTTTCATATAGTTGCTTAAAGGCATTTTTCTTCCCTTTGCACATGTTTGATTAAACTAAAACCAATTTAACAGGCAGCTGGGCTAGAAGATCATTGTAGGTCCCTTCCAAATGTAACTGTCCTGTCCTTTCCTGTCCTGTCCTAACCAACTGTTAGTCCATCTATCACTGTTAGTCCACACACTGTAGTGTGATATCCACACACTACAATGTGTGGATATGACATCATATCTGCTTTGGAAGAAAAATGTTCTTCTCCCCCTATGCCTTACCCCACTGCCTGCTACCTCTGGTGGCTGCAGACAAGGTGTCATTTTCATTATTTCTATTCAAGCCCTCACTGGTTTAGAAGTTTCTCCCCTGTTAGAGTGCAGAGCATGCCTGGAGCTGATAAACTTCTCTTCCTCTGCAGGGCATGAAGAAGAACTCAATGGCTAAGACACAGGCTTGGAGTTCAGGGAAGATACTGAGTTCCATGTTCCTCTGCACATTCCCTTTCTGGCATTGGCTACATGATCTCCCTTCCCATAAAGAAGAGCTTTGTAAAGTGAAGGTGTGAAACAAACTCATAATCTTTTGGCTGCAATTCCTCATCCACAGGGACTATGCTGTCTGTGTATTTAACCCCCACTCTGGGCACACAGAGCACTGGGAGTAAGCTAAGCATTCAACTACGATTTTTGACAAACCCTCTATAAATAGGGACCTAATCCTGTATTGAAAGAAGGGTACGACCTTGCAACACTATGGTCCATGAGTGCCAAATCTGAACTGATGAAATTGGCAGTGAGCAAAAATTGTGCTGAGCCTCCTTTGCAAAGCAGGGGAAGGTAAACCCACACAATAATTGAGCTGTTCACTGGGCAGAAGAGTAAAAAATACAAATCTAGGTAAAGTTTAAAATTAAAGTTAAAACCATGGCAAATTAGAACATGTCTTAAGACTATATTGCCAGCACTAGTCTCCAATCAAATGGTACTACAGATGCTACAGAAAGAGAAGAGGGTGATCCAGAAAAAAATTAGTCAAATCCATCAACACTAAAAGCCTGGGGAAAAAACACAAACCAAAATGTAGGTAAAAAATAAAAGGAGGAATTCTGTGCCCACAAGGAAGCAGGAGAATGAAAGGAAGTGTGGGAAGGGAGAATTTAAAATGCCTGCATCCCAGTTCTCCTTTTCTATGGAGGAACTTGTACCTGAAGTGATGAATACACTCTGTCTTTCGGCGGCGAGCAGCGGAGTGGAAGTACGGATTTACAACGGAGGTGGAAAGCTGTTAGATGAATTGCAGGACTTTTTATTGCCAATTACAATTTCACGGCAGGGTTATTATTTATTAAATATAGAAGCAGTCAGTTGAATTCTAACTGCTCTCTGGCTTAATTCCACTTGTAAAAAGGCTGAAGAAATTATATAGGGCTAGAGGAAAAATCCTTTGCAGTAGCAGGCATGCTTCTGACTGCCTGCACACAGACACAAATACAGAGAAATAAAGAAAGCCACTGTGCAGAAGGGGGACAAGTTACATCCAATTTCCTTTTAATAAAGCCTAAGGTAGAGTAAAATAAATGTACTCCACTGCTACCACTAACAGGCACCTGAAGAAAGTTTGAACAGTGTAACTTCCTCAATTATTTAAGTTCAGTTTTTAGGATCTCCAGGGGAAGATACACTTCACACACTGCTCTCCCCTCCAAAAGCTGTGCGCAGACACAAAGGGGGAAAAATAACCAAACCATACCCAGAACTGTTAGCAGGTGAAATGTATCCCAAGTCAGAACTGATATAGGGGATCAGAAGATAACACTGGCCACAATATGCAGTTGTGTCCCAGGTCATTTCCCTAAAGGACAACGATGTATGTTGTCAGGAGGTAGAAGGGATGAGTTATTCAAATCCCAGCAGCTTTGTGCCAGCATTTACTTTGCATTCACTGGATTGCAGAGTAGGGGAAAGGGAGAAGGAGCAGAAAGAAGGGAAGAAATGCTGAAGAAACTGTCTCAGCTTCATCAGGTAGCTTGTGTGGATAAAGTCTTTATTCTTTTGCTCATGCTGATATATGTTGCTGCATACTGCCAGAGCAGAGTGCTTAAAAACATACGTTGGCCAGAACAGCAATCCAGAGCTGGTACACTGTACACAATAACTTTTATTTTTAGTGTTAGACAAATAATACAGAAAAATTATCTCCTGCAAACAAGCTCTTCCTAGCCTAGATTATAGATGTGAATTACTCAGCCTGGTGTGATCCCAAACTTTATTTCCAAAATACCATCATCTTTTGCTAATACATTTTTCAGGCATACTTCCTTGGATGTTGTCTGGGATTCTTCAGGCTACCAAAGGCAGTACATTAATGTTCCTGATTACATTATGAACCCCATTTTTATTAAAAATGGGGAAATGCACTGTTATAATTTCAATTTCTGAAGAAATAAAACCAGTCCACTGAGGAAAGAGGAGTGTAACAGGGCTGCTGCACATGCTGACTTGGAAACAGAAAGCACAGTTGAAAGAAATGGTGCTGTCTAAATAAAACCACAAACTTTAGTAACTGACATAAAGTTTTGGATACACTTGATGTACGTGTTCCCTAGTGACTGAACATGCAGCAAATTATAACTGGGCAAATCAACTAACACCATTATTTTTATATCCTCAAATTTTCATAGACATTTGCGTCTCTTAGACCGCCATCATTTTAATAAGATGTGAACAGTGATTTGGGTATTTTATGCTAATGACCCTTTGCTTTCCAATGTAAATGTGAGTATTGTGATGCAAATGCTCAGATAAATGTGTTTTGCTGCTTTCAGAATGAGTATAATTACCCAATTGATTACATTACACCCTGGCAGCCTTTGCTATCTAGCCAAGGACGACTGCTCTATTTGCAATAAGTTATGGACAAGCAATGTCAGATCTTCATGGAAATAAATGAGCTCAACTCTGTTCAGCTCACAGGTTGTGCCCAAGCATGTACACTGATGATCTGGCTTGTTGATTCCACTTGGCTATTGATTTCTTCACGTTACTGATTATATGCTTATATGTATAAACAGAGCTGATTTACTGTTTATGCAGACAAAACAATATCTCTGTCAGTTAAGCAAGAAATTCCCAGTCCTTTTCCAAACAATACCTCTGAAACAGGTCATATTGTTATTGTAATCAATCTATACAGGATAAAATAATAAGCATCATCTAGGAAACAGGAGTGCAAAAAGTTTCCAGTGGTGCAGGCAGATTACGTAAAATAGCTAATGCAATATCTAATTTGTTAAAGTCCTTAGAAACAAACCCGAAATCAGTGTGAGAGGTATTGGTTGCTCCTGTTGCTCAGAGTTCCTTAGTTTTGCTCTTTGAAACAGAAAGAGAATTTAAAGGAAAAAAAAGTTGCTATTGCATCCCCCTGTGTATCAAACCAGGGAGAGGTTAAATGAAGAAAAAGCAACACATCTCTGCACTTGAAGCATTCATCACTTTTGTAGAACAATCTGCTTTAGGAGAAAATAATGTTTTCTGTGGTTATGAGCATGCAAAATGATTCCTGACTTTATAAGAACTGCTGCTTGGGGATTAGATGAAGCTTTAATATCTTTCTCAGAGCAAGGATTAATTAAAGTCTCTCTTCTTTGGGAAGGTGATGAGCAAAACAATTTCATGTGTATATAAAGCTTTTGATTTATTTCTCTGCAGAAATAAAATATGTACGATGATTTCTCATTTCACAGCTTTTTCTTTTAAAAGAAGAGTAATTTAAGATTGTTTTCATAGGAGTTGCTGAAGGGAATTTAACAAGCTTTTGAAATGTCAAAAGGGAGTCTCCTTTAGGAAACTTTGAGAATCTATTGTTAGCAGCTAAGAAAATACTTCTAAGACATCACTAAGAATCTGTCTTTGGTTCATTTTTTCCCATCCCTGAAAGGTTTTACTATTCTTTTCATGAGAAGCCTCGATCATCATCAAAAAACTGAAGGGTGCACGCACACGCACACGATGATTTTGTTTGTTTGGGGTTTTTTGTTTATCTGCAGACCTGGTTTTTAAAGAACTCAGATGAAAATCCAACCAATCTGCGCTGCCTCCGGGTCTGAAAGTCTGGAAATGGCTTTCTCCACTTTATGACAGGAATGACACAAACTAGAACATCTCATGGGAAACCTGCTGGTGCCTGGCACCCCTCTATTCCCTCTCTCTCCACAAAGCAGCAACCCATGACAGTTGTTACACAACAAAAAAGAAAAGAAAAAGAATTAAAAATCACCCATTATTTGTTTCACGATGAAAATGCCAGCAGACATGTCTGGATTCCCTCCAGCATTAACATGAAAGCCTAAATGAAATAGATACTTTACTGAAAAAATGGCATTTAAAAAAACAATAAAATATCCATTTAAACCATGAAGATGAAAAAATTCCAGTTCACACTTTTCTCAAGAGTATTTGACCCCAAACTGATTAATTTTACTTATAGCAAACAAGCAGTGTTGTAAAAGCTATTTTACAAGAATATTTTTATTATACTTGTAAATATTATTCTTTTTTATTACTCTTGTAACACCTTCTCTTTATGAGGAGTTCAACACCAGCAATCCTTACACTGTACCTTTTCTTTTTATGAAATATCCAGCAAATTTTATACATAAATTTATATTATACACATAAATGTATAAATATATATATGGGTGTATATATATGTATACATATATATATATATAATGAGTAGATATTTAAATGGTTCAGAGCCTGCACATACTTTTGACACCCAATAAATATATATCAAAAGGTAGACAGGCTGCCCAGGGCAGTTCTGAAGTCGCCATCCCTGGAAATGTTCACACACTCCGTAGATGAGGCCCTCAGTGCCATGGGTTAGAGTTGGCCTTAACAGTGCTGGAGTAAAGGTTGGACTTGATGATCCTAAAGGTCTTTTCCAACCTGGCTGATTCTATACTAAGGGAATTCAGCATTAGTTTATGAAAAAAACCTAAAAACCTGTGCATATCCCATACCAGAAGGGTAAGAAGTGATGAATGGCAAACTGAGAGCAAGATCTAAAGAAGCAATCAAGAACAAAGGCTCTAATGAAGAACTTTACAGACTTTCCTGTACAGCATCTCCCTGTAGAAGCCCAGTACCTCAACTGAAATTTCATGTCTTGCATTTGGCTCATTCCTTCAATCCCCAAATGCAAAACATCTAAGGCAAAGGCTTGTCAACTTCTGCTACCTTTTTTGATGAGCATCTCTGTCCCTTGCTCAGGTGGATGAGATGTCAGTTCTGCAGCACAGCACAGGTAAGAAAGAAAAAAAGCAAACCGTATACCTACTGAATTACCAGATAGTCAGACAGCCAGCATGCCAGGGACTGACATGTCTTGGATGGAGCGGAGAACAATACTGGATGATTTGACAACGTGGGGCTCAATACTGGCTGATCTGGTGCACTGATTTAAACACTGCTCTACTTTGAGGAGTATTTGCCTGAACTTTATAATGCAGTCTGGGCCCTTAATATCTTCTCAAAGGAGTTCAAGAAAGGATCAATAGCCTGCAATTTTACAGTCACTGCCATGGTCCTGTAAGATAAATATGGATTGACTGTCCTGGATTAAATATTTAATGTAATAAAATGCTTTTTTAAAAAAAGGTATGGGAGTGTGACTTTGTCATGCATTTTAACTACACTTAAAAAAAGTCATGTCAGCATCTGATTTGTTCTGTTCAAGTCCCAACATGCTCTAAGGATAAATCTCTTCTGTTTGAGGAAGGTTAAGACAGTCAAGGGAGCAGATCAAGTAATTAGGAATAGGTGAATTTATAATCTCTGCTCCAGGCTGTCAAATAGATTAGAGTCCAAAGGCTGAGCAGTAAATTATGCATACCTATATGTACAATTTCTCATTCCATTTTTGTAATTGGAAAAAAAAAAAGCCTGTATGTATTATTAATTCACGCCAGACTCTCCAGATACTCAGTCTTAGGTCATTAATTACATTAAATAAGTTACAGTGAAACCTTTGGGGTACCTGTGCAAAACTGACATGAGACTGTATCACATCATAGTGTACCCATTGCTTAGTCTACCTGAGATGGGGTACCCCTATCACCTTTAATACCTCTTCTCCTAAGCTACTTTTTGGAACTCCATTAGTAAATGGTGAGCAAAAGTGTGCGCTCAGGACAGAGGCAGACTATTTTACTTCCCCTCTATTCCTGTATCAGAAGAGCTGGATGAGGGGAGAGGGGAGCATCCTCTTACCTTCCTCACCTGGGCTCAGCTCCTCCACTCACAATGTAAAAAGGGCTCACCTCCAGTCCTGTCAGGGTATTCCCTGACAGGTTTGAATTTTCCAGCTTAGGGAACACAGTCATGTAGGGTTACAAATGTAGTTTGAGCGGCAGGTACTTTAAGGCTTTTGACCATCTGCAGCTTAAACATAGTGCCTGGGCTTTAAAATGCTTTTTTACAGCATAGACCATTAAACCATGTTGGATTGTCCCTCCCAAATGCTATGAAGTGGATAAATAATATGCTCAGCTGGCTGTGGTTTATGCACCTTTACTGCTGGCTTTCAAATGAAAGAGTTAAGCTAACAATTTAACACCTACAATTAAAATTAAAGAGGTGAGCAACTGCTAATTCCACAGCATGGAGTATCCTGAAGGCCACCTAAGGTAATACGTGTAAGAGCAGCCGGGTTATGAAGTAACCACAGCACCCGAGTGGCCATGTCCTGATGATGTACCTGCCTCCATAGGGACACCTTGTTAATGATGGCTGCTGACAGGGTTTCAGCTGCAACAACAGATTCTGGGGGCAGGGAACTTGCTTGTGGGTCCAAGCAAACCAGATCTGCTCCTGGAGATGAACTGCCAAGCTTGCCCTGATGTATCCCATGTATATATGCAGCAGGAAAAGGCAGCGCTGTGTGACTCGAAAATGAGCCAGTGAAACATTGCACCTCTTTCATACCTTTTTTTCTGGAGACCAAAGCCAATGTGACTTCTTCCTGAGGTCACTGTGAAAGCTCAGTTTGATTCCCAGCCTGAAGAGACAAGATTAAATTCCATTTGCACACAATCATTGTCCCATAACTAGATTAAAAGAATCAAGAGCACAGCTGGTCTGTGAAGTGCCTTTTTCATCAGGTACATTGATGCTACCAAAACCAGTGACTTTCCCAGAAGCATACTGCAACAGTCAGGGATAAGAAACCTTGAATACATCAGCTTGCAAGCTTCTGATCAGATTCTAGTATTTTGCAGTACTGTGACACTTTGTTCCCTCAACTTTTTAAGATCAGTTTAACGCTATGCATTGTCTGAAAATAAAGCACGCAGTACAGGGCATAGACTTAAGAAGGCAGGAATCAGTTGCTGCCTATGCATGAGTCATCACGCTTGTCTCCAAACTCATGTGGAAGTTTGAGGACAAAGCCAGCATTTAAATCCCAGCTAAACTTTCTTGCATTTACCTTGCAGAGCTTGACAGAGGCTTGACAGAGGAGGGTCTTGAGGAAGAGCTGGTTCTTCATGACTCTTACAGCAGGAACCTGTGAAAAAGAGAACTGAAAACTAACTATGCTGATGTTTAAAAATCAGCAACAGCACTCATCTAGCCACATGCCAGAATCCCCAGCAGGAGCCCCACACGCTGCTCATTGAAACAAATAGAAAATTCCCTACGGGTACAAGCGGCAGTAGGATGGGTTTCTCAAGGTGATTATAGATGTCTGTCACACCAGTCCTGTCCATGTGGTTCCAGCAAAAAGCTGGAAGAAGCCCCAAAATGGCAAATTACATAAAACTCACTACAGTATTAATCACAGTACTGCACAGTTATCCATTATCATTGAATTTTCTGCTGTCTCATATCCTTGAGCATATTCTGGGGGTTGCAGTAGATGATCTTTGAAGGTCCTTTCCAACCCAAACTGTTCTATAATTATATACCTACACCTTCAAGTATTCCCAGCTGCTGCAGTGACACATTTCATTATTCTGCCTTGTAAAGGGGAAAGTTAAAAAGCAGGATTTCTACTTCATGGAAACTTTCTTCCTTTCACTCCCACAGTCCCTATTCTTTCACTTTCCAAATGTTTGTACAAATTGACAAGCCAAAGGTCTCCTCTGAGCAGCTGTCTGCGGAGAGCCAAAAAGTCATGAGCTTTTGGTTTCCTAAACTCAGAGACACTGCAAGCTCTGGTGTAGTTCTGCAGGATTCAGAAAAAGCACACTAAGCCTGATGTGTGTGAAAGCCAGTCCTCCAAATAGATCACTGCTTTTTGGTAAAACAGAATCCTGCTTCCTACTTTAGCAGCAGCTGGTTTTTCAAGTAGGTTCTGCCTCTCAATCAGTAGTGATCCTTCTTACTGTCCATGATATGTCAGTGCTATAAAAGGCAGTGTCTCCTAAATCAGGGGTTTACTGGTATCATCTGCTCACCTATAGAGCCTACTCAGTGCAACGATACACCAACTTTGTCAGCACAATTATGAATCCACAAGAGGACTTAGGCTTTGCACCACTGTTCTCCATCACCTTATATGCCACCCAGCTAATACAGCAGATAGCACTGATTAAGGCAGGTAGGCTCCATATGTAATGTGGCTGAAGAGTTAAGTGCTTGGAGCAGAGATCTTAAAAGCTGACAAGCAGAATGAGGAAATACTTGAACTAAGAGGAAACGCAATGTTGCTTAAACCCCAGATACATTTACAAATTCGGTATTCTCAGGTGCAAGAAACTTAACATTGACAGCCCCTCCTTTATCTGTAGGTAGGCATCACAGCATTTACACATAGCAAGATGAGTCCTTCCTCCAAAGAAGCTATTTAATAAACAGGAGAAAAGCAAGACAAGCATATCATTTCTTCAGTAAAAGTCCAAACTTCAAAAGTCTGAAGCATCTGCAGCAGTTTTCAAATAGCTATTGCAGTCATTCTTATTCAGTAACACCTCTTCCCTTTTTAAAAGAGGAAAAAATCACCTAGTGAATAGAAGATACGTGATATATAATGTGAACATTATTAAGTACCCTATTTAAGCATTAATCTTCAACCTTCACAAAAGTAGTGACAACATACAATGATATTTGCTGGAGGCAACTGTTCTTTCTTACTCTCACAACAGCTTTATTTATAGCAGCAGTGCACATCTGAACAATAAAGGAGAATGAAAGGTAGCATTGAAAGATGCATTGTAACAAGCAATAAATCAGGCAGCACTTTATTGTTGAATGCTAAAGAAAAGGAAGCCACCTGAAAATAACATTGTGGTTTAGCAAAAACCTTTTAAAATGTGCTTAATACTAAGTACATATTTGTTTCTTACTGACATAGTGAAATTGAAGCTTTTATTCAGAATTAAGTATATTCTTAACTGCTCTGCTGAGTCATAATCTAAAGGAAGATGACATTTATGATGATTTTCATCCAAGTCTACAGGATAAACAATGTTTTCAGGGAAATTCATAAGGCTATCAAACACATAGGTGCATCTCAGTCGATAACAACAAATATCACTGACAGAATAAGCCCTATTAGCATTCATTTCAGATTGCATTAGTGGCATTCCTGTAAGCATTCATTTTTCACCATCCACTAAAGTGATCTTGGTCATGAAAAACTTCTCTAGGAGGTTTAAATACATCTAGGAGCTGTTACAGGTAAACCTTTCTTCTTTACCCATCATTTTTATGCAGTACTAGGGCATATTCAGGAAACTCAGGAATAAAATATGAAATTTATATCTTTAGTCTCTATCTTTGCAGGCTGTCTATGATTTTCATGTATGTGGGTTCCTTTAATGTGTGTATATTTTTGTGTGTGTGCATGAATATACATTACCTTAAATAACAATTTCAATATTTATCTGAAGAAATCTCCAGATCTAGCATTTTCATC
This sequence comes from Micropsitta finschii, assembly GCA_034783455.1. Lineage (NCBI taxonomy): Eukaryota > Metazoa > Chordata > Aves > Psittaciformes > Psittacidae > Micropsitta > Micropsitta finschii. The sequence goes on along the minus strand of JAVHNF010023316.1, from coordinate 590 downwards.
AAAAAAAAAGTGCTGTTCATAGAGCCATTAGGATTTGATCTTTCTAATATTTAGCACAATTATTGTATTAAGATAGTAACTTTTGCACTGATTTAAAATAAAAACATTTGTACTGTTACAGTACAAATGATCAAAAACTTAAGGTATGTGGCCTTTGCAAAGATATGAAAGAACTGTTTAACTAGTTCTTTCCAGGAGAGGAAATGAGTGGAGAAAGACATTAACAAGTCTTCAAATCTATCAACATGGGATGGGGCAAGACACAATGGACGTAAATTGCAGCAAGGATTTTAAAGTGGACATTAGGAACAAAATGCCCTCTCTAATAGTAAGGCAAGGGAAATCTCTGAGACAGATTGCCTGGGGGTGTAATGGAAGCCCATCCCATGGGCTTTTCTAGTATGGTTAATGAAATATCCATCAGAAAGTGTTTAGGAATAAATTTGTCTTGCCACAAGGGTAGGAGACATTTTGACATGCTCATATTTTTTTCTAATTCTAGGGTAACAGCTAAGGTAATGGAGGAAAGTTATAGGGGAAAGGATAATGGAGGAGAAATTGTTCTAGCTTCTCTATGCCAGTCTGAAGAG
>JAVHNF010023315.1:7843-21596 GCA_034783455.1 Micropsitta finschii | reverse complement strand
CAATCCCAGGCACAGCTACAGGTTGGGCAGAGAAGAGATTCAGAGCAGCCCTGCGGAGAAGGACTTGGGGGTGTTGGCCGATGAGAAACTTAACATGAGGCGGATTGAGTGTGTGCTCGCAGCCCAGAAAGGCAACCATATCCTGAACGCTCTTGACAGCTCAGCAAAGTGTTTTGATCCCAATTTGTTTTAAACGGTCTGGGCCAAGCAGGTTTTCCCTGCAACTCTTAGAAAAAACAAGTAACTGACTCAGTTGTGTAGAACAGTTTTAGGAACCTCAGCTAATTATCAAGTAATGGCACTCTTTAGAGGTCAAAGACTGAGACATTGGCAACTACTCCCCTCAGCACATTTGTTCAAATCCTTGAAATGCAGGATGACTACTGGTCTCTCTCCCATAGGCTTACTTTTTAAGTAGTCTATCGGGGGACTGCCCTCCCTTGGGACCTGTACTGCAGTTAGGCCCTCATACCTACGTCCCAGCTTGTCATGCCTAACTGTATTCTATAGCCCCATCCTAGAAGGCCACCAAATTAATCAGGCAAGACTTCTCCTTAGTGAAGCCATGCTTGCTGTCATCAACCACCTTGTTTTTCATCTGCCTTAGCATGCCTTCCAGGAGAATCTGCTCCAAGATTTCGCCAGGCACAGAGGTGCCAAGGTGAGCATCTCCAGAGAAGGTGCCTTCAACACCTGGGCAAGGTGAAACCCCACATCCAGGAGCATAAGTTCTGATCGTCGAGAGCCACGGAGGAGCGTCGAGCCCTCTCCTGATCTTGCCTGGAGCCGCAGCTCTGCTGAGGTGAGGAGTTCCTGAGGACTCACAGCAGGCAGTGCCAGGAGGGATGGACCCGCCCTGGGAGGGGAAAACCCATCCCACAGAGCGCAGGAATAGCGCGTGGTGCTCACACCTCGAAGTGTAGACAGTGCCTCCACTGGTCTCTTGAGGCATCGATCCTCCAGTCCTCCAGGAGGACCCTGAAAATGCCAGGCAGATTTGGAGGGTTAATAAATGCTTAGAATGGTGGTGCCATAGTCAAGGGTTTGGTTATTTTTAATGTGGGACTAGATTTTGGAGGCTAGGTCTACTAGAAGCTGGTGATCTGGTCTGTCAAGAGCTACTGAGTAACTCCAGTTTGGAATGATAACATTGTGAGGTGGTCATAAATTTAGTGAAACACACTGATTATAATGTGCATAAAAATAGAATGCTGCAAATTATGTAGTAGTTACTGACCATATCACCAGCTGACAGAAAATTAAATGCTAGAAGAGAAAAGCACTCAAGACACTGCTCTTGAATTTAGTTCCTTATGGTGCTGTATCAATTCTAATGGCACTCTGGCAGCACCAGAACAGTGAGCTGTAATTGCCTGTGTCAGACCTACTGTTCTCTGAGTGGATATGAAAGCAACAATGACAGTAACAAATGCGTCAAGAAAATCATTCCAGTCTATAGGCTACGTTGTCACAAGAATTGCTGCCAGGTCAGCTGCTGCTGTGTAAGGAGTTGGGATAGTCAAACACCAGAGGCAGCCAAAAAGGAACAGCTATACTTGCACTTGTCTGTTTTTCTACTTCCCCAAATGCTCTGAAAGAATTCATGTTCTACTCACCTTGGAATGGCTTAATCGAAATTTTTCTTGCCATGCAGCAGACAATTTTTCCTCTACTTGAATGGTCAGATTTTGGAACTGATCAGAAAGAGAGACAGTAAACCACAGAAAATGTGCTTTATATTTAGTGAGACAGATGGTCTCAGTTACCCTATCTTGTTTCTTTTTCCCTATATTCTCCACTTGCCCTGTTAGACACTTTGTGTATTTTCAATGAAGAAACTGGTTAGATTTTGAGTAATTTTTTCTGAAAGGTTTGTTTTAATACATGACTTTAAATTATTTTTATAGTGATAAAGCCAACATGAAACAAAGTCATTTTCCCAGACAAGTAGTGGAAAGTATGTCTGTGAAGCAATCCAGTATGCTACTGTTACTGAAGCAAGTTTAAACTTGAGTTAAAAAAGATTCTTCTTATTCTATAGTCAGATCTTGACTAACACCTGAACATAGCAGGATTGGATCCTGATAAGAAAATCAATTTTATCTCTAGATGCTTCAAAGTTCTGAGTGATGGAAAAGCTCTGATTGATTACAGAACAATGGCTTTACTAATGGCTTCAGAAAAGGTATTTCCAAGCTCCATTTGTGTGTGTCTGTATTTTGTATAGCACTGTTTTTGCCAAAATATTCTGACTAAGTCTAGCCCACAAAGAATCACGTAAGTGTTGCATTTAGTTGCATTAGAGTCTATGCCATTAATATAAAAACTCAAAATAACAGTACAAGTGCCTGGATATGATGTTGCTCTACCCCAGCGCAAAGCAAAGCTAGCTGCTATTTGCAATTCTGTATGTAGTATTATGGTTCTAAATAATTTAACATTTCCTCATTTTGAAAAAAATGAAGCATTTTGTATATTAATTTAAATACAGTTATTACTATAAAACTCTTTTAAAAAAGAAAGAAATGTAATAGCAACTTCATGAGGTGACACAGTTGTGAAAAGTTTATGCAAAAGTTGTTAAAAGCCTGTTTAAAACAAATTTATTTATTATCTGAAAACTAGTGTAATTTTTTGGCTAAATTTTTTTCAGTTGAATACAATGAAGGAAAAATACCATAAAACCTGGGTTTTGGTGGTAATTTTTAATGGCTTATCACTCCTTTTTCTTTGTGTTTTTGCTTTCAGTCATAAACAGTGATGCACCTAACTTCAAAGAGAACATATTTCTACTTGTTAATTTTGCACTGAAGAGGCATACTATTGGCATGAAAGGGATCTCTTAGTGAATAAGTATTTCAGAAGTCTTTAATGAGAGAAACTTACATCAAATGTTCATAAAAGTATTTCCAAAGTTCTATCATTAATAATTTTTTTTTTTTTTAAGCCTCTTCTGAAATCCCCTATCTCTTTTCTTATTTATATCATTAGGGGTTGAATACTGCTGTATTTCCCAGTGTGCCAGATGGTTGGAGAAATGAAGATACAATCACCTCTCCTGAAATTTACATAAAAATGAATGCAAAAACTGAGATGAAATTAAAATGAGGGGAAAAAACTCACAATGACCTTGATGAACAGGGGAAAAGGAGAGAGATGGTGAAAAGAAACAGCAAGTGATGTAAATGGAACTGTAAAAAGTCTCCTACTGTTTACATTATGACAATTCAAGAATTCTTCTATTTTTATTTATGATGTTGTGAATTCTGCTGTTGCTTGGGGAGGTAAATCACAGAGCCTGAGACACAACTATGGGCTTATTCCTGAGATACAGCCCTTCAGTTAAGAAATGAAGAAAATAGGTATTCTGTTTCTTTTGCTTCCATTTTTTATTAAGCTATGGTTCTGACCTTCTCCAAATTTATTGTAACACATTTCACAGAACATGTCTTCATTTTGAATTAACTGCATTAGAATAATTTGGAAGAACACAAGGCACCTAGCCAGAGATCTGCTCTGCTATAGTTTAGTAGTATTCAATATTTAATAGCTTTCTGCTTTTCAAAAGTTTTCTTCAGAGATGGAGAGCACAGGAAATCAAACAGAAGACAGAACTCCTGGCTTCAAGCCACACAGTCAAAAAAATCCACTAGCTATAATTACTAGTAGTCATTACTGATGAGCATTTAAGCAGTCGCCATAAGATTATCAAAATGACAAATAAATGAAAAAAAAAGAATACTTATTATTACTGCTGTTATTTTTCAGTTAAAGACAAAATATGGCTGGTTTTGTACAACTCAATGACAATATTTGAATCTATAAAAACATACTTGAAGCCAAGTAACTTTGCTTTTATTGATGATGAGACATAGTACATCTACTCATATCTCAGGGTTGGTTGTCTGAATTGAGAGGACCAGGACTTCTTATGGATCTGATAGGTATCTTTTCGTAGCAATTAAAACCTGAATTGAAAGCAGATCAGCTTAACTATTTTTTTCCTTAAAGAAAAATCTCTTCTACCTTTCATCTCACTATTACAGGAGGTTCTTAAAGGGCTCAAGAGATACAAGGTGAAAGTAGTTTGCTAAAGGTCATGTTACTTCTGCTGTGATGTATTTTGGACATGGACAGAATGAGAAGGCTGCAGTTTCCAGTCAATCAATGTTTGATGTGATAGCAACGCTTTAAAAAGTTCAGCTTAACAGTTACGAACTTTCACTTGAAATATGGCAATTTTTGTGCCACCTTTTAGAAAGTTTATAACAATTGTTGAAAACAGTAAGAAATTACCAGTATGCAATTTTAAAGCCTCAGCTGTATTTGAAATTCCATACCTCCAGATTCTACTTCTTTTTCCTATTTTTTTTTTTAACCCCTGAAATCAGCATGATGTGAATTCACTAGTTCTAGACCTGACATGCATAGAATCACAGATCCCTGTTGGCTCATCACCTGTCCCAGACAGAGTTCCATACTCTCCAGCCTATCACTGACATAAATAGCTACTCCCTCTCCCTGTCTGTCCTGTCTTTTCCTAAAGAGCCTATGACCTTCCATTCCAACACTCCAGTCATAGGAGGAATCTCACCATTTTTCTGTGATGCCAATGACATCGTATCCCCATAGCCATGTACACATCTCAAATTCCTCTTGTGTTTTCCCCATACTATGAGCATTTGTATCTCAGCCAAGCTCCAAATGAAGCCAATTCATTGACTGGAGCAGCTGAAACATCTCTGCATCACTCCAAGCATTTATTACAGGTGCTAGCAACTGACTGGGAGTGTTGGGATGGATTGATACTCCTCTCACATCTAGTTTAAAGCTGCCTTGACCAGCCTGGGAAGCCTCCTACCAAAGCAGCTCTTCCCCTTGTCAGACCAGCTCCAGCAGCCTCCAGTAGACCTGGCTTCCCAAATCGAGTCCAATGTTCTCTCAAATGACTGACAATAGCACCACCGTTCTAACCATTTATTAACCTGCCAAATCCACCTGGCCTTTTCAAGGTCCTCCCCTTTGACCTGGAGGATTGAGGAAAAAAGGTATCTGAACCCCAGAGCCCCTAACCACCTTTCCCAGGGCTCTGTAGTCCTTCTTAAAGATTCCCAGGCTGCTGCTGCCCATATCACTGGCACCCACATTGACCATTAGAAGTGGGTAATAGTCAGCGGGACCTACTCGACCAGGCAACCTCTCAGCAATGTCCCTGATCAGAGCCCCTGGCAGGCAACACACCTCCCTTGAGACTGGCTCAGGCTGACAGATGGGTGCCTCTGTGCCTTTCAAAGTGGATTCCCCTACTACTGTGACCTGCTGCTTTCTCCTGGAGGCACCAGTACTGACCCTCTTTACTGCTGCATCAGCTGGTTGTGCATTTGGTGCAGTGCGCGTTTCCTCTTTAGCCCCCTGCAGAGCTGCGAGGCAGTTCTGGGTGGGAATGTTGGATTTTGCAAGAGGAAGTCCCTTGCTTTTAATTGTCCTCTTACTCCTTTTTTTGTGTTGTTTTTTTTTGTTTTGTTTTGTTTTGTTTTGTTTTGTTTTTCCTTACCAGCTCCCAGCTCCCTGGATTAATGCCCTCCTCCTTTTCTGTATGCGCTATAGTGGACGCTTGTGACCCCTGCCCAGTTTGGGCCTGGAGCAAGCAGTGCTGCTCCCTCTCTACTTCCCTGACATCTTTCAGCTATTGACAGCGTCCCTCAGCTCAGCTCCTGCTGCAGGAGCACCTCCACCAGGCAGCACCGAGGGCAGCCCTCCCCATTGTGCCCCCTCGCCTCAGGAGACCGGTGCAGGCACTTTCTGCACCCCGAGCTCTGAGCTGCAGCCTCCCCTCTCATCGGCTCTGTCCGGTGCCGACGCTGCCACCGCCGGGGCAGCCAGAGCAGAGCTCCCCGAGCGGGCCCTGGCCCTGAGCCGAGCGCTCCCCGTCTCCGCCCGCTGCCCACTCGCGCTGCCACCGCCAACTGCCGCCGCCAACTGCCGCCGCCGCACGGCGCTGTTGCCGCTCGCCCCGGGGCGGCTTTTAACCGCTCAGGGCTGGGCCGCCCCTCCAGCTGCGATTCCAGCTGTGGCTGCAGGCCACGTTTCTCCAGCTTGTGATCTGGGTGCAATCCCAGAGCTTAAGGGGGAACACAGGGCTAAGGCGTTCTGCTGCCTTTCTCTTTTGTCTTTGTTATGACTTTGTAACACCGCATTGCACACCACTGAGGAACAATATCCCCAGCAAGCACTCCTTGCCTCAAGACACACCTGGATGCAGAGAGAGTTCAGCCTCTCAGACACAAAACACGCTCTGGCATTGCCAGCGGTGCAGAATACAGAAATATGTGGCACTGTCTCTTCTCCAGCAGGTGCTGGTCGTGGTGGTGAGGAAACAGCACAGGCTGAAGCATCCAAATGCATGCTAGCGTTCACTGCCGCTGTGGCAATGGCCATCCTTGTATCCATACTCCTTCTGGTAGCTTTGGGTTACCTGCTGAAATGGAAGTGGCAGAAAAGGAAACGGTGAGGCGTTTTTTTCCAGCATTTTGGCTGGATGGCTGCTCTGCGCAAGGAAGCACCTCCAGGGGCAGCATCCTGGCCTGCAGCATCCTGGTCTGCAGCATCCTGGCCCGCAGGTCCCACAGGCAGCACCATTAGCATGTCATACATTCGACAGCGCAGAAGCGTAGCGTGGTTTGGCGTGGCAGGGACCTTTAGAGATCGCCTAGAGCAACCCCGCTGCCAGGGGCAGGGCCATCTTTCCCCTTGTCAGGCTGCTCGGACCCCACTCCAACCAAACCTTGAACAGGTCCAGACACGGGGTAACTACAGCTTCCACGGGCAACCAGCTCCAGTGCCTCAGAACCCTCGTTGTCACAAATGCCCTCCTCCTGTCCAATCTAAATCTACCCTCTTCCCATTTAAAACCGCTGCCGCTAGCCCTGTCACTACAGGGCTTGGTAAGAAGTGTCATTCCCGTCTTGCTTATTATCCCCCATTATACACTGAAATGCCACAATAAGTACTCCCCGGAGCCTTCTCCAGGTAGAACGACCCCCACTGCCGGGGTGGCTCTTTCAGTTGTGAGGGTTTTCCCACCATCCTCGTCATTCCTATTCCTAAGGACTCCTTTCCAAACCCCATTCTTCGTGTTGCAGAGAACAACTGCCTCCTGCTGTCAACAATGCATTGAAGAAAGATGCAGCTACAAGCGAAAGAGATTATAACGCAGAAAAAGAACAAAAACTCACTGAGATTGCCCTGGAAATAGAAACACTCGCCAAGAACGGGAAATTAATAAAATAGCTGCAGGCTGTGAAACCAGCTTGGAATGCTACTGTCATTTGGGAACCCTTTCTGGTTCGCTAGTTGGAGATGACATTACTGTAGATACCAGTAATCACTCAAATAGTTGTGTTTATAACTTCACAAAGATTAAAGAATGCGACTTCAATTACGCAGCAACTCTTATGCCTTATCAATTCATATCTGTAAATACCTGAGTGTGTTTACACTTGAATGTGGCAAAAATGCCTATTTCCATTGAAAAGTGTAAAACTGCAGGGAACGAAAACCTGAAAGGAAGATTAAACGCTGGTTGTAACTCCGATTTCACTTTTACAACAAGCTTTATTTTCACTTCGAAGCCAAAAAATAACATCCTTTTGCTACATTCAAGGTCATCTGCGTTTCCGTAGCACAGCTTACAAGACAGTACTGTATACATATAAAGCAGCTGTGCACTACGTGTTTAAGAGTGCATCTAAAAGGAATATACATAAGGAATGTATATTCCTCACGTAAAGGCACGCCAGTGGCTCAAAACTTAGTTTTGTGCATCTGGCACTGGCAAGTCTTGCCCATTTTCCCACACTGAGAGCAGGTGGGTGGTTGGCTGCTGGCTGAGGTCAATCCACCCCACAGCATGAGTTCAGAGAACACACCAGATGACTTGGCAGGCAGGGGACAGCGTCCTTGCCAAGCATCTCTGGCTGTGTGTAAATGGTGCCCCCAAAGCACAGACGGAGGCTGAGCCCACAGGCACCCGCAAGGCCCTCCATGCCCTAAGAGGGGTGCCCCGTGACGCAGAATCCGTGTCATGACACGCAAGGGCTCTGTGAGGTCACAAATACGTATCCTGCCTTATTCTGTGTCTGGCTTTGGAAACGCCATTCTGCCCTCGTGGCCTGGAAGGTGCAAGGCAGGTGGATGGTTGAGGTGATGAGAACCATGGGGGAAGTGTGGGGAGCTGTGTGTGCCAGAGGCTTAGTCACTGCTGGGGTAATCTTGTGCCTTGCCCGGGTATCCCTGCCTGCTCCTGGCTGTCCCATCACATGGGGCAAAACAGTACCCCATAAGGCCAGTATTCCCTCTGCTGTCCCACTGGATGGGCTGTGGTGCTCTTTCCTGCTTCACTGATGCCCATTGGGTTCCCACACAGTCCTGACCCAATGCTGCTATGGTGTGCCAGCACACGGCTGGGATGTATGTTCTGGCTTGTGGTTCCCTGTGGAAGCACATTGAGATCTGTGGGGAGCATCCAGGTGGGATGCGGGCACAGCAGGACGGGGGAGCTGCAGAAACTTGTGTGCATGAGGCTGTATCTTTGCTCCTTGGCATTCTCCATCCATGCCAGTTGAAGGGAGCAGTATGGAAACCCATGTGTTTTTCCTGTGCCACCGTGTGTGCTTTCCGCACCAACAAATCCATGCTAGCTTTTCCTGCAAGGTCACTGAACCAGTGTGTTGGAAGAGTGGAAGATCACTATGGGACATCACTGAGTAGTTTGGATTTTCCCTTCTTGGCGTCTCACCATTCCACATGCCAGCTCCGGTGTTCCTTTACCTGCTGTTGCCGTGCCAGCGCCCTGGTGTCTGTCTCCAAAAGGAGGTTTAGGTTTCACAGGGCACAGGGGATGGGAATTCGAGCAGGCACTGCAATGAGGGCTCCTCTTGCCTTCGTTACCAGCGCTATCCACACTGGTACCGCTCGGAGCCCCCGGTGCTGCTGTGGCAGCTCCCACCTCTCCAGCTGAGTCACACCGGGCCCTGTGTGCTTGCTGCTGGTGTGACGGCAGTCACAGCCCTGGAGAGGGCTCATACCGTGCATTCCTCCTGCCATGGCTTATTAGTGACTAAGAGCTGGGACGGAGCCTCCCTGCAGCTCCCCAGCCCCGGCATCCTTAGTTCCGCAGGTACCTGTATGGGGACATGAACCCAATCCAGCCGCCTGGCCCCAGCCTTGTTCCATATTTAATCTTTCATGTTCACCTAAGTCTCTAATTAAGCCAACTCCAATCCTTAGCTCGGAGCCTGCAGTGAACTAATGAGGTCCGGTGTTCCTGGAGCGCCGTGTGTGCAAGGCCCACCTCCAGGCTGATGGTTTTTCCTTGTTTTCTCTTTGCTTAAGGCCTGTTGGCAGCAAAGTTCCTAAAAAAGGGGTGTGGGGAGTGCCTTTTATATTTTCCCTTTTTTACAGCAAAGTCACGACTGGTTTGAGGTACCTAATTTGGTGCTTTGATTTGGTTTCTTTCTATTGGCAGCACATGCCCAGGATGCTCATGAGGTCAGACAACATAGAAATCCCGTGAGTTGCTTCCCAACCCACAGCCCAAGCATCCAGCCACTGCCTCAGCAATGGGCAGGATCAGCCTCTGTCCTGCCCCTGCCATCCCGCCATTATTTCCATCAGACCCAAAGATCTTCAAGGACACCAAAGGAGAAGTTGGAAGTTAATGCCTCTTTGCTGCCTTGAAGAGGTCAGAGCAAAGCTTGCAAAGCTTTCAAGTATTGTCTTCCAGGGCAAGTATGTAACAACTCTGGCATGATCACCTCTCCTGCTGTATTTAAGGGTGCCTATACAGAATAGTGGACATAGAATCACAGAATCATAGAATGGTTTGGGTTGGAAAGGACCTTAAGATCTTCTAGTTCCAACACCCCTGCCATCTGCAGGGACGCCTCACCCTAGACCATATCGCTCAAGGCTTTGTCCAGCCTGGCCTTGAACACTGCCAGGGATGGAGTATTTATCATTTTTTTTGGGCAACTTCTTCCAGTGCCTTACCATGGGAACCATTTTCCTGCATCAGGGCAGTGGTGTCTGGAAGCCCTGATAAACTTCGTCCAATGTAGATCTGCTAGATGGATTTTCCCTGAGCTGCTCATCCTGAAAGCAATGGGACCTCTTACATATTTGGATTGATTTCCTCTGCTTTACATTAGACAGGGTTTCTAAAATGAGAAATTCAGATTTAACATCCTACATCCACTGACTCTGCATTTTCTGTCTATGTTTCTTTTCAAAGGAAGATTTCTGATCAGCTGTACCTAATGTTCCTGCCTTTTCCTGTTGTATGCTGGCACTGCTTCTCTGAAAGCACTGAATCCAGTAACTCCAATGAAGCTGTGTTGACTTCACCGGCTGAGGCCTGGAAACAAAATGTTTTCTACACAGAATGGGATCATACCTCTTTATTTATCCTATGTCATCTAAACAGCACATATTCACAGTCAGTATGAATATATACATTGCCATAAAGCATACAGTGTTCCCTTTCACAGCTGGGATTCCAAGGCAAACAAGTAACAAACTCTTCTTTAAGCTCTGGTGTGCTGAATTTCTTTCCTAATTTCTTTCATGCATGGTTGATATTAAGCCAGCAGAAAAGTCAGAACAGTCCATGATATTTGCTTAGGATAGTCCAGAAAGAAAAGATTGTAAGGGCTGTAAGTCATAAGTGAACAAAAAAAGGCTGATGCGTGGTATGATCAAATCTGGGATATAAAAATGGCATGATCTATGTATGAAACCCTCTATTTTTTTATGTTAAGATACTTATACTTCTTCTGACAATATAGACCAATTGATCTTAAGATGGAAAAACAGGCACAGGGTACTGTTGGGCCCATTAACAAGACTTGTACTGAATTATGTAAATCATTTAAATGGATAAGATTCGCCAGATGGTTTCCATTGGGAGAACTGAACCTTAGTGCATACATCTGCATTACATTCTTTTAGCTAAAGTTTCTCAATTTCTTTCAATTCTCTTAATTCTCTTGATAATCTTTTTTTTTTTATTTTCCCCATCTGCTTTTTTTATTATTATGACTATTTATTTTTCAAGGAAAGGGAATTAATTCTTCCTGCTAGCTTAGTCCTAAGCAGTGCTGCCAACTGTGATGAGAGTTTGGTTTCATAATACAGTGGACAAAAATGAGTTTATTGATTCAAAAATTATTTCACAGATATGAATGTCAATAATTTAGTGCAGTTCTGCACTACATTTACTATAGCAGACAGAATTATTAGGATGAAAACATACAGTTTGAAATTACTTTTATGATACTGGTATTTCATAAACAGGTAGTAGTTTTGTCACTGTGAACTCTTCTAATTTATAGGTCATATTAAAAATAATCTTACTCAACAGAACTGAATGAAGAAGCCTCCCTGGAAGCATTTTAGCCAAAAAAAAAAACCACCCCATGTTCTATTTAAACTGATATGGTTTGTTAATATCATATAATGTTAAATACTTTGAATGCCTCTTCCAAAGGGAAAAAAAAGGGCATTCATTGGATGAAGTAATACTCTAGGCAAGGGAATAGGCTTGAATGTAATCAGCACAGACCATGCTAATATTTGCTTCAGAAGTAAATCCAAAAGTTTCTCTAGGAATCATAATTTTCTGCTTGTCTTAAACAGCAGCAGATGACAATACCACACACAGTGGTTCAGCTATGCTGGCCAATTAATTAGCATGGCAGAACTAATCCTTTATCTGTTCTCTCCCATTCTAAATGTGTCTGCTGTAATTGAAGTGAGAAAAAGTATGCTCAGATCCTGGGTTGCCTTATGTATATACTTAAATAAAATCACAGTTAAATTATAATGGATTTAGAAAAATAAATGCCTTTGTAGACCTGAGCCCTTATTTTCAAGCTAGCTGCACTCCCTTTGTTTTCTTCTTCTTACAATTACTTGTCATACTCCTTCAATTTCTGTATGCCTAAATATATTCTTCTGTGTAGGCTCTTGAATATAAAAATGCCCAAGTTTGTCCACAAAAAGATGATGTGTTTGGTGATGTTTTTACGCAAGTTTTGTTTCAAACAGATACTTTTGTAATAAAAGAATAGAGAGCCTATATATAAAGAGTCTTACCCGGTTGCCTTCAAACTTTGAGCGATCGTTGTTTGCCTTTGCTGTTTTTTCTGCAAGTTTCTTCTGCCTTTGTGGGCCTTTTCCAAAGAAAATGTAGTTGACAAAGGCGTATTCAAGTAAGGCCAAGAAGACAAACACAAAGCAGCCCATGAGATACATGTCAATGGCTTTAACATATGGGATTTTAGGCAAAGTCTCTCGCAGATGAGTGTTGATTGTTGTCATAGTCAGCACAGTTGTAATTCCTACACAAAGAAAAAGAGCACATATCTTAGAACTCCAAGCAGACCGCATTTCAATTTTATTTTCCCTTTTGGCAAATCTGCCTTGTCAGCGTGAAGAAGCTTAAAAATTTGTCAAAGATATCTCACTAGTGACATCACTGCAAATCAAAGCAAAATTAAAGCTTGATGCATTATTATTTTGTTACAGTATTTTCTTCACATGACTGGGGAAACAGCTACCAAGGGGTCTGGCACCACTGCCATGAGTTAATGTAGGTTCATGGAAGCCAGTGTAGCTGTACTGATGATTCATTCCTCAGAGATCAGACCAAGCTGATATGCCACAGAATGAGTGTTCTTATAGATGGTGAAAGACTCTTCTCATGCAGTTTAAAATTTCAACAGTTAAACAGCTGGTTGAAGTTAGTCCTGTAGCAAATGGAGAGAGACAGGCACCCTTCTTGAGCAGTTCATCCCATCTATTTTATAGACACCTATCTCAAGGAAAGGTCATTATAGAAGAGGGACTTGGAGATGACTAGTTTAGAGCAGTACTCTAATTTTTACATAGAAAGAAGTGAGATGAGCAGTGAAAGGCAGACAGGTATGTGGATTTGTGCAATGAAAAAGCTAAGAGGGGAGAGCAGCATTTTTATGGTGATTGACTGGACACTAATAAAGTACCTAGAAAAATCTATAAAGTGTGTCAAGCCCTCATTTATTTACCTAAGAATGGACATAGCACCTGAAAATATATTACAGAGCACTGTTTTGAAAAGCTGGCAAGAAAAGCAAATTTAGTGTCAGTCTGCTTGAATTCACAATAAACTACAGGGTCTGTATCTCTGCTGGAAATTTTACAGGAACTACGAATCACAAGTGGCTGAAAACAATGATTCATAGAATAAGTCTACATTGCAAAGCAAAACATTCTAATAGGTCCCCTCCATTACTGTTTTCTCTGGTTTCATAATTATACCACCAGTTTGTAAGTAGTCACATTTTAGCATTTTAGCAAGCAGTACAAAAATAAAGGACAAAAGAAAATTGCTGCCATATTATAAAGCACAGCTTCTTTTACCTGAAGAAACAGAAACGAAGACAATAACTCAAAATCAAGCTGTCAGTGTAAACAGTGCCACTCCAGGGAGCTGCAGTAGTAGCCTATAAGGTTCTGTAACAGGTATTTTGTATATTTAGTAGGTCAGTGTCATGCGGTTTTTCAGTGCTTTTCCTCTAAACTGTGAAACAAGTGCATGCTGATGTCAGATGTTTGGTGATCCAGAAGATTAAGCACACTGAATAGAAAGGTGGCTATCGCTAACCAAAAAGAAACACATCCCATGGGAGACCCTGGCATCCTGCATGCAAATGAC
>JAVHNF010023304.1:13689-31358 GCA_034783455.1 Micropsitta finschii | reverse complement strand
TGGTGTTCTCATTAACACTTTAACCCTGATCCCAAATAAATTACCCCGTGCCACCATTAGGTCAGCAGCAGCAGGCAAATTGAAAGGATTTGAGGTGTCAAAAGGGGACCAAACTTGACCCCTGTATCCTAGAAAGGAAGTGTTTCCTTGTTTAAAGAGTTGGAGGAGAGAACAGTGCCTGAATGCACACAGCCTCATGGAGCAAGCCTTGATATGATTAATCCTCAAACAGGTTGTCCAAAGAAGGGCTGACAGATCTGCTAGCTTCCTTTGTTGGAGCACTGACCTTGTGCATGTGTACATTAGCCAAAGTGCTACCCGTTCCGGGAGACCATCGGTCTCTCATTTTGTGTGGCTTGCTGTGTAACTCAAGGAGACCTCCTCTCTGACTCATTCAGACAGGCAAAATTCCTAACAAAGGAAAGAAAGAGCGCCAGTGGCCAGATGCTGGACCTGTAAGATCTCCAGGGCACTTCTATTTTTGTGAAGGTACCATGGAAAGAGCAGCTTCCATTTCAGGGAACTGTAACCACTGCCATATTCCCGCTTCTCCTCAAAGCTGCCTCCCTGAAGACTTACCACAATATCTGTCTTCTGATGTGATGTGAAACTCGTAGGACTTCTTCACCCACTCTCTGCACGGTGCCGGGTCAGGAAAGCACACCAAGGGGACAGCCAGCTCAAACAGCAGCAGATTTCACCAGACTCAGCACACGTGTCCTGGCCCCATCTCCCCTCCACTGCTTAACCAACACCCTTTGGACATGTTTCTCTGTGAAGCATTTCAGATATTTAATACCGAGCTGAGGGAGAAGGAGACAGGGTCATGACCAAGAATTAGAGGGAATGCGTGTGCCTGGGAGGCGATGGGTGGTGCAGTATGTTCCCTCAAGCCTCGTGCAGGTGCACTGAATAAATCAGCCCCAGATTGCTTTAAAGTATGCATGAACTTTCTGTAGCCAAGGGAGCACGTAGGGAGGGTGTCTGCGAGTGAAAGGAGGGTCAGCACCAGCTCTGTATCGTTAACGGTCTAAACCAGGGGGCATACAGTGATTGTAGCGAGCCTCACATGGTCTTGGAGCACTCTCTGAAAGAGGAAGACGATCAAAATGCAGCTCTGGAATTGGACGTTGCTCTTAAGCTAGAGTTAATAGGAATAAGACCTCTGAATACACTGACTGCAATGGTGATTTGTTTCTGGCTCTCCAGAGCCCAGCTGTGAAGAGCCCTGGAGCCATGACATATAAAAAAAGTTTTAAGAGACTTTTAAATTGGTGCAGAGAAAATAAATTCCGTGTCCTAATGCTAACAGTTTGAACACATAATATTCTTTTCCAGAAGCCACTAAAATAAATGCTGTAAATAAAGAGCCTTAAATGTTTCTTTACTGTAACACTGTGTCCCCACTTGCTAGGAAGGCATTTATGTTCATGGTAAAGCCAAATCAACATGCCCTTACTCCAATAGAAATATTTGAATATTCTAATACAA
This sequence comes from Micropsitta finschii, assembly GCA_034783455.1. Classification (NCBI taxonomy): domain Eukaryota; kingdom Metazoa; phylum Chordata; class Aves; order Psittaciformes; family Psittacidae; genus Micropsitta; species Micropsitta finschii. The sequence goes on along the minus strand of JAVHNF010023304.1, from coordinate 29,867 downwards.
AAGTTCACTTTGTAATAACAGATCACTGTTATTATAAGTAGCATTTAGCTGTAATATCACACTATTGTTGCATAGTGATGTCAGAGCTGATTTCATCGTTTAATGAGAATGAATTAGCACTAAGCGAATAATGAAGAAATAGCTTTTGTAGCATGTTACATTTATGTAATCCCTCCCTATTTACCTCTTTCTTCTAAAGTGCTGTTCGTTGTATTTTCTTCTTGCTATTCCAATTCATTACAGCAGTATGAGCTCCTCATACACTGACTGAGTCTGTCTACAAGCATGCACGTACACACATACTATCCTTAAGCTGATTTGGGTAATTTTGGCTCATGAATTAGTATCTTGTTAAGACTAAGTAAAGGCACACTATAAAAATAGAGGAAGTTTCTTATTAAATATTTCCTAACTTGTTAAATAATTCTGGATTCTTTTAGATTTTCATAAGAAGGGACATTTCAGAAATTAGCATAGTGAATTTAGAGCATTTTTATACTCTTTCTAACACACAGTAAGATACATCATCTTATTTCTGCTTTTCTCATATGCTGGCATGGTTAAAATCGCTCACATTTTTAACTATGAGACTGTGGTTTGAATTGTTTATTGTTCTCTAAAATCTTAATCAGAACAGCTGAGATTTGCTATGGTATGGCTCAAAATGATTTTCTTAATCAAATAAAAATGTTAAAAACGTTTAACCATTTCTGATAACAAGTTGAGGGAAAAATTGGTTGGTTTGTTCCTGTTAAAAAAGCAAGTTAAACAGGTGTTGAAAAGCTTTTCCGTGCATTGTCCCAGGATTGTTGGCAGGGTTCTTGTTCTGCTACTCCGTCTGCTCCTATTCTTGTGAGAAAATCTACCACACCCAGCAAAGCCTTTAAAATCAGGGTAAAAAAACCCTCTGCAGTAAACCAGGAAAGAAATTCAGTTTGCATCAGCTTAGAGATTCAGTCATGTTTAGTGATGCAGTCTCTGCAGATGCCACTCCACTAGTCACTCACGGTGCCTGGCAAAAGCATCGCCTCTGGGACACAAGCAAGGGTCTCCTGCACAGTGACCATGGGCCCCAGACCCTGTGGTGTTGCTGTGTTTTATACCAGCTATAAATTGTTTAGAAAAGTGCCTCTTTTAATAGAGAATATTTTTTATTAATATAATTTAGGGATTTTTAAACTTCATTCTCAGAACTGAGGAACACGATATCATACTGCTTATGATTCACTCTTGCATAAACAGTACTCGGAACTGTGTACATGTATCATCATCTCAGAGCACAGCACTACAGTGTGTGCTTAATTTCAAGTGTGTAAGTAACTTCCAAGGAAGTTAAAGGGAATTTTTTAAAGGTTACTTTGAATGTTTTGCCAAATATTAATATATACCCAAGGCTTCAGGCAAGTTGCTTGCGTTCCCTTAAATAGAAACAAAGCAATTACTTTAAAGTTATATACACAGGTACCATTCCTGCAATTGCGATGATCCATGACAGCAAGATGTATCCCATGGGCTTGAGAAAATGTTTGGTAGTTGAGAGTCTCTGCACATTACACGGTTGGACAGATTATCTAATGGTTTTGGCCATACAAATCACTGAGTCCTAAACCTATGATGACTATAAATGAGAAACAATTTAGTAAGTAAATGTTTTTCCACTCACAAATAACCAGAAATACCACTTCACAGATATATTTAACACAACTGAGCTATGTAATTAAACTTCATCTTTCCTGTTTCTTTGTATGATCTACTGGTTTAAATATTTAGGTGGCTACTAACAGTTTAATATAGGTCATCTTGATCCCATAGAAATATGATATGATAGACTTCTTCAGTGTACATGTCTGTGTCAGCTCTCACACACCCATTTACAAAGGCTGAATTCCTGAAAACAAGATCTCAATAAGGGGTTTCTTTTGTTGGCTAAGTGGCCACGTTTCTTCCTTGGGAAATGTAGAAGTGCATGTATACCCTAGGGAGAATTTCTGAAGAGATGCATGACCAAAACATTTGCCTTCTGAAGTTCCAAACAGCTGAAGGAAAGAAGGACTAACAGAGCCATAGCGTCAGAGCTGATGGCAGATGGCTACCACTGTGATGTCTGGTACAGCCTCCAGTCTTCAGATCAGGACTATCACTGTCTCCAGACCAGGCCAGTCATGGCTTTGTACAGTCAAGTTTCAAGACCTCCAAGGATGAAGATCTGACATCCTCCTGGTTGACCTGCTCCAGGGCTGCACCACCTCCAGGGGCCACGTAGCAGTGCTGGTGTTCAGCAATGTGCTCAGCTAGAGCAGAAGGCCCAAGGAGGTCACTGCCAGGTGGTTTTCATGGAGGTTTGTAATTTGTTTATATTCAAATTGTCTGCTGGGTCCCAAAGAGAAGTGCCAACCAGAAACCAGGACCAGACTCTTGTCATTTCTGATGCCTTAGTTCTTCCTTTTCTGCAGGTTTCACTTAGTAGAAGGGGTTTCCCAAAAGCAGAAAAGTTTGCCACAGAAGCGAACCTAGATACTGTACTTGAGTGGGATGGGACTCATGAGTCTCACTTGTATTAACAGGTCACAATGAAGTACCTCCACAGCTTGATCCAGCATCTCCTGAAAAGAGATGGTGCCAGCCATGTAGTGCAGATTCTAGTCTGGAGTTAATTCCATTTAGCTAGAAGTCTGTTGTGATCCTGAAGAGCTTAGAAATGTAAGCATTACATTCAAATGTGATGTTGGAAGCAGGTTATTGCTTGCAAGTTTGTTCCAGCCTGCAAGCCTGCTACAGCTTGTGCGTTTAATTTTAGGTCTGGAAATTGCTCCAGTTTTGTAAGGTTACTGAAATGCTGAGAGAAGCCAGATTGCTTACACACACCAAGAGCAACTTGACAGTGTTTTCTTAAGAATTAAGCCCTCCCCAAAAAAACATGGCCCCCAATACCAAGGGCTTGAAGAAGGGTTTCCCACCCATGAAACACGTGCTGAACAACTGTGCTGGGTTTGGCCGTGAGAAAGTTAATTTTCTTCATAGCTTGTACGGGGCTGCGTTTTGGGTTTGTGCTGAAAACAGTGCTGATAATTCAGGGATGGTTTAGTTATTGCCGAACAGTGCTTTCAAGGCACTTTTCTGCTTCTCACCCCACCAGCAAGCAGGCTGGGGGTGCACAAGGGGTTCAGAGGAGACACTGCTGGGATAACTGACCCCAGCTGACCAGAAGGTTATTCCATACCATATGATGTCATACTAAGCATATAAAGCAGAGGGGAGAAGAAGGAAGGGGAAACTTTCAGAGCAATGCCATTGTCTTCCCAAGTTACTATTACATATGATGAAGCAATGCTTTCCTGGATATAGTGGTGAATGGATACCTTGTGTTGCTTTGCCTGCACTCACAGCTTTTGCTTTACTTATTAAAGTGTCTTCATCTTAACCCATCAGTTTTCTTACTTCTACTCTTCTGATTCCCTCACCCATCCGACTGAGGGGGAATGAGCAAGAGGCTGGGCAGGTTTAGCTGCTGACTGAGATTAAACCACAACAGCCATTGCTATTTGATAGCAATTACACCCCACCCCTTTCCTCCCAGCAGCTCCAGATTAGCTACATTGACTTAATTAGTGATTTTTTTTCCCAGCCTCAAAAACCAGGAGACACAAAGAAGCCTAGCAGCCAAAGCTGCTTGGAGCTGTGCTTTGTGCTGCTTCGCTTTGTCTCTGCTGCCCTGTGTTGTCAATAAAACAAAAAATCTGGTTGGTTTGTCTAACAGCCTGCTCCTTGCAGAGTATTCGTATTTCAGTTTATTGAACATTCATTATGTATCAGACACTCATCCTTGTAAAATTGATCCAGGAAATGCTCGACACCCTGGCTCCTGCCTTGCTTGGTAGTGTATTGAGGAGTGCATAGCTTTTGCTTCCACACTTTAGCAGATAGTGCAGCAAGAGCTCTCTGAAGCAGCCTACCAGCAAGGGCACAATAATAGCTCTTTTCCTGGCCATTAATTCAGACGTCATGCAGTCAGTCAAATGAATCTGTGCTCCTTTGTAGCTCTTCTGGAGACTGCTGTCCTCTCAACTCCAATGAAAGAGACCCCGCCTGTGTCTTTCTTTAATTAGAACCAGTGATAACCCGTGGAAGGGCTCATTTTGCCATGGCCATATATCATAGAATTATGGATTCACAGACTGGTTTGGATTGGAAGGGACCTTAAAGCTCATCTAGTTCCAACTCCCTGCCATAGGCAGGGACACCTTCCACTAGAACAGGTTACTCCAAGCCCCATCCAGCCTGACGTTGAACACTGCCAGGGATGGAGCAGCCACAGCTTCTCTGGGCAACCCATGCCAGTGCCTCACCACCCTCACAGGGAAGAGCTTCTGACTAAGAGCTCATCTCAATCTCCCCTCTGTCAGGTTAAAGCCATTCCCCCTTGGCCTGTCCCTACAGGCCTTTTTAAAAAGTCCCTCTCCAGATTTCTTGTGGGCCCCCTTAAAGTACTGGAAGAATACTGTCCTGCTGGGATCCCATCAGTGAGCTCCTGGGATACTCCATCAACAAGGTTCCCAGTGGATTTTGTGCCCTCAGCAGTGCCAAACTCCCAGCAGGGGGGATGAGTGGGGGTCTCCCACCCCACAGGGATGTCACCCCGGTGATACCCAGCCAGCTTCCCACATCTCTGCCATTACCTTTGTGCTTCTGCAATGCCTTCTGGGTGGACTGCAGCACGGATTCATGGAACTGATGGGCAAACTCCTCAGTGATGAAGGGCTCCCAGGGTTTGATCTTGCCATTCATGCTGTGGGACAACGGCACCGAGATGTCCTTGGGGAGGGGACCCCTGATATAGCTGAGGATGCTCAGTCTCTTTTTCCCAAGGTGCCCATTGCTCAATCGGGGCTTCTCTGCCAGTGTGGTGCCAGTCTCCTTAGCCCTTGGTAGCTCCTTGGGTCTCAGCTGGTCTAACCTGCTGGGTTCTGCCATCTTCTGCACCCCTGTCACAGAGACAGCAATACCCACAGGTTTATCCAGATCCAGCAGGAGTGGCAGCACCGGCAGCTCTTTGGGCAGAGGAGGAGCAGTCAGCTGCAGTTGGGGCTCCATGTCCCCCAGCAAGACAAAGCTGTGCCCCCATCCCACTGGGCAGGGATGCTCCCGGTGGCCAAGAGCCAGGGAAAGACTGGTTGGTGGTGCTTACCAGTGGTGGGACTGCTGGGGCTGTCCCACGGGGAGCTCTTCACCACCACGGGGGCCAGTGTGGTCTTCTGCTTCATGGCCTGGAGCATCTCCACCAGCTTCTCCTTGTCTGCAGCATGGGAATCTGAGGTTTAGTGTAGCTCCTGCTCAGCAGAGCAAGCTCACAGCCCCAGGCAGAACCCCTCCATAGCACCCCCCAAACCAGGGAGTGGGAACTGCCCCAGCCATGGCCAGCCCCCAGTGTGTGTGAGGCATGGCTATTACCTTTCCTCTTCTCAGCACTGATGTGCATGAGGTTGAAGATGGTGAGGAAACGCTGCTTCTCCTCGAAGTTGGGGCTGTTGTTCATCTCATCAGTACTGTAGTGGGTAGAGAGAGGGAAGCACAGGGTGGGTGTGAAGCACTTGCTCTGCACTGTTGGTGGCGAGGGGCTCCTATCTTGCAGCATCCGCCGGCGTTTGCGCCGTTTCTGGCTCAGCAATTCCTTCTTCTGCTGCTGTGTGGTCAGGCTAAAGAGCTGCAGGAACTCCAGCTTCTGGGGCACCGAGGGGGAAAGCAGAGCAGGGTCACCCCTGGACTGGTACCCATCCTCATCCCCACATCCATTCCTGTCCCCATTCTCATCTCTGTCCCCACCACCATCCTCATCTCCGTCCTCATCACCATCCTCATCTCCATCCCCATCCTCATCCCTGTCCCCTTTCCCATTGTCATCCCTGTCCTCATTGCCATCCTCATCTCCATCCCCATTCCTGTCCCCATCCTCGTCCCCATGCCCATCCTCGTCCCCATCCTCACTCCCATCCCTGTCCTCATCCTCATTCCTAACCCTCTGGTGCCACTGCAGCTGGCTGGGAATAGTGACTACACTGCAACACTGGGAGCTGGTGCCCAAGGAGGGGCTGCTCTCCAGGGGACAGAGGGGTACATGGGACAGTGAGTGCCAGCAGTACCTCAGAGGATGTGTCTAGCTTCAGTGGGGGCTGCTCAGCCATGCAGTGGAGATGTGCCTGCACCTCCTCCTCGTCACTGTCATCGCAAGTGTTGTCCAGGTTGTAGTAGTAACCTGAGGACAGGGAGAGGCTGGCGTGAGACTGGGGAGACCATGAGGACGTACTAGGACCCCAGGAAATCTGCTGAGACCCTGGGGAACACACTGGAACCCTGCTGGGGACAGGGGTGCAGTAATGGGGGATGCTGGGGGGGCAGTGGGGGATCCAATGTGGGTCCCAGAAGGGCAAGGAGTGTAACCCAACAGAGCCCTGTCATGCCTCCACTGGCTGTGGGACCCTGGAGGGCATCCCCCACCCTTGTGTCCCCACCCAGCACGGCTTTGAGATGACTGCCAGGGGCTCAATAGGCAGGTTAATGGGGCATGGCAGGGGGAGACTGCAGCTGAGCCCCCCCAAGCCCTCCATCTCCTCCTCACTGCTGTTCTTATCCCCAGTCACGCAGTCCCATTAATATTTAAAGTCCGCTTATTAGCCTCAGTTCATCATTTATTAATCGGGCATGTCTAGAGTGGAGGATTTACTGAGCTGCTCGGCTTGCAGGAGCGATTGTATAGCAGGCTGACGGCATTCCCAGGAGATCCACTGGCTGCCCCACCACCACTAGGTCCTGGTGCCAGTGGTGGGGTGTGTGTGTGTCCCTGGCATGATGCCAATCCTCCAGTACCTCACCTTTCTCTTGAGCCTCCTGCTGCCCGTGCTCCTCCAGGTCCAGTTTGCTGACCAGCCTGTGGTGCTGCTGCATGAACTTGTCATAGATGTGCATGGGGTCCTGGGCATGGGGTTGGGGGGTTTGTCGATAGGGTGATCTGGGTTTGGTGGCATCAGCGAAGGGGGGTGGCTGGAGGTCTTTGCTGGCTCAGGATGCTCTGCGTAGACTTCTCAAGCTCAGCTAGGAAGGGGGCATGGGTGAAGCTCCCGTGCTCTGGGGCACTGGGCTCCCATCCTGGAGGGTGTTTCTCCAGAGCATCTCTCTTCTTTGCTGCCTCCTCCAGCTTCTCAGGGCAGAAGACTGTCTTCACTTTCAACAGCGGGATGCTCTGAAAGCTGGGCTCAAAGGGGGGCAGGTGGCCATGGAGAGTGTGGGGCTCGGGGAGGCACGGAGGGGGATCAGGAGGGCTCTCCATCAGTGAGATGGGGTTCCAGAGGGATGTGGTGATGGGGTGGTGCTGGGACTCAGGGGAGATGAGCGGTGGGGGGCCTGCCGAAGCGTTGCCCTGGCTCCCGTCTGCTCGGCTCGTGGTGGCTTGATCCTGACCTGTGGGGAGAGGAGAGAACCAGAGATGTGGGGGGCTGGTGCTGCCAGCCACACACCAACACTGGGCTGCAACACTGAGTAGGGATGTGGCTGCAACCTCACCGGGCAAGGGACAGCAGGCTCGACCCCCCCCCCACCTGCCCACTATGGGCACAAGAGAGCCACCAGGCCTGGCACAGCCCTGCTTTCTCTGCAGCAAGGGCAGAACCCTGGTGCAACCCTACTCCAATAGCCAGGGATGGAGCCAGCTCATTAGCAGAATAACTATTTCATGTGCCCAAACTATGCATTTAATGCTTTTCTGCTCCAGCACCCTGGACCTCTGTGCATAGAGCAGTGGGATCAGCTCCGCACTGCCATCCACCACCCCGGCATCATGTCATTGCCGTCCCTACCGAGACTGGTTCTGATCACCCCCAGGATGGGAATGAGGATGCAGTAACCCTGTCTGCAGGTGTTTCAGGGTGACCTTACTCTCATCTCCAGTTTGAGGTGGGAGGAGTGGATGGGGAAGGGAGCCTGTGGCAGGCAGTCACCATGATCCACTCATCATCCTCTATGAGCCATGCTAATCCCCTGGATATCAAAATAACAAAAGGAGCCAGCAGCAGAGCTGGCTGGACAAGCCCACACCACTTCTGGTGTTGTCCAGCAACAGGGGTGAGCAAGCCCCTGTCATCCAGGGAGTGCAGCCACATTGCTCTGCCCCCCAGCACCACCTTGGTTCAGGGAAGGTGCCCCCCAAAAAGGGGCATCCCACTGCCTAGGTCCACTGCACAGGGGAGAGCTGCAATTAGTGGTGCTGGGTGCCTGGGAAGCTCCTGGCAAATTGCCACTGGCCCGTGGCCACCTCCCAGGCTCACTGCCTGCCACCGTGCAGATGTCAGGCACCAGCAATGCCTGATGCTGCCAGCATAGCTGGCCTTGCTGGCACCGTGCAGCAGGGACCGGCTGGCACCAGCCGAGCACAGTGGCTTCTGCTCATGGGGATGCACAAGGAGCAAGGAATACAGCTATGGATGCTGGCTACCTAATGGAGGGAGCAGAACTGGCTAATGGGGCAGAACTGGCTAATGGGGCAGGCACAGCCATGGGGTGATGGTGGAAAACCCTTACAGATATTGCAGCAAGAATGGCTGTGAGGTGGAAAAATACAGCTACGTTTTGGGGGAAAGCACTATCCCCAAAATAGGCCTGGCAGCATCCCTACCTGGGGTGCTCAGGGCAATGCGCAGGCTTGGACTGACTTGGGGTTTGCCCCATGTCAAGGTGCTGCTCCAGCACTTTTTGCTGAAACTCTGAGACTTGGGATTGCCGATCTTCCTTCTCCTGCTGCAGCCGGCACTGCCGTGACAGCCACTTCTCCTCCTTGTTGGTGTGGTGGATGAGCAGTGCTGTGGCTGTGCTGCTCCCTGCCAGCGGGAACACGTTGTGGTTGGGGATGAGGCTGGGCACGGTGTGGTGGGAGGCCGGCAGTGGGTGCTGGATGGGCCCGTGGCATCGGCAGCACTGAAACCTTGAGTTTCTCTGGGTTGGAAAGGGGATGCTGGAGAGTCAGGGCATGAAAAGGGGGGACTACCCTGTTGGTTATCAGGATATTTTGGGGGGGTGCAGAGCCTCCCTCAAGCATCAATATGGGCTGGAGGCACCCAGAGCCATGGGGCAGCCATCAGCCAGAGCCCAGCAGTCCTTGCCTGCACAGCCCTGAGGAGCTGCCTGCTTGTTGCCATCCCAGCTGCCAGGCATGCCTGGCACTGGGTGCATATCAACACCAGACCAATTCAGATGGCACCAGCACTGCGTTGCCTCTCTGAGAGCTGCGGCAGCTGGGCTTTTGGCAAAGTGAGATGGCAGCCCAGCTCCATCCCCAGCCACCTCTCAGGGCCACCGACCCCCTTGGCTTTGCCATCTGGGGGGAAAAGGGACCTTGGCAAGCTGTGCCAAAGATGGCATCCCCCCCAGTGTCACTCGTGGGGATGTTATACCTGGTCTGACAGGTGCCAGCAGCTCCACCGGCTTGCCCTGCTCCTCAGCCGGGTGTCCCTGCAGCTCAGCCACTGGGAGGAAGAGCTCTTCCATGACTTTCACCATGGTCAGCTCCTTCTCCTGGGCATGCTCTCGCTGCCTCTCCAGCTCCTGTTCATGCTCCTTCTCTCGCTTTCGCTCCAGCTCCTTCTCATGTTCCCACTCCCATTCATGCTCCTTCTCCCATTCATGGTCAGCTTCTTGCTCCCGCTCCTTCTCCCGCTCCCTCTGCCACAGGTCCTCATCCATTTGCAGCCTGCAAAGCCAAACAAGAAAATCCCAACCCCAAACATCCTCCCGATGGATGTTAGCATCCCAAGTGCCCTGTCTCAGCCATTATCCCCCCCGTACCTCTCTGCGGCGAGGCTGGAGATGTGCTCGGATTGCAGGGCGGAGAAAGAGGAATGCGAGAGCTCATCTGGGTACCATACCCCTGAGAGGTGCAGGTGCATGGCTGAGGGACGCAGGGGTGGCAGTGAGCCTGGCGCTGGTAGTAGAGGGGGGGACCGCAGTGCTGACAGGCAATACGACTCGTCCATTCTGGGGAGACAGGGATGCTCAGCAGGATGTGCTCCTCAGGGCGAGGAAGAAACCTCTAATTTCCCCCCACCAGGCTGGATGGGGGCTGCCTTCTGCCAGAAGATGGTTTTAGAGAGCCCCAGAACGCCCTCAAATGCAGCCCAACTGTTCTCCCCAGATCAGGCTTCAACCTTCCCAGCCCCCAAGGCTCCAGCATTCCCTAGTGATACCCACCTGAAGGAGGGGTGCGGGAAGGGGTGATGTGTCAGGTAGCTAGGTTGGTAGTAAGCAGCAGCAGCAGCCAGGTCCAGGCCAAGGGGAGGTAGGGAGGACATGCGGAGGGCCTCAGCGGTGTGGTAGGGATGGAAGCTACTCAGGTAATCCTCAGTGACTACACTTGGAGGCACCACATGGTGGACTGACCTCTGCAGGCTGGGGGACCAGGGAGATGGTCACCATCACAGACTGTCCCCCATAGGGCTGTCACCTCCCCAGGATGCTTGGTAGGACAAGACCTTGCAGGAGACACCTGCATCCTGAGACCCCCTCCCCATCCATTGCCACTGGACTCACTTGAGAGGCAGGAAGTGGGAGTCCTGGACCACGGAGCTAGGGGCCAGCCCGAAGGAGTAGGGTGTCTCCAGGAGGTGGGAGGAGACAGTGGGGCCCCTCACTTTTTCTTGAGAGAGAGAGGGCTCTGAGATGAGGTGCTCACGGCTGCTGCTGCCTCGAGACCCTGCTTCCTGCTGGAAGGCAAAGAGACAGAAACACGGAGACAGATGTTAGGGGATGGCTTGGAGCCCACAAGTGATGAGGGGGTTCCCCTGCTGTCTCCCCACCCCAGGGCCCTTGGTGGGTTCCCAGCATGCCCGTGAGGTCCCCAGCTCCCCAACTTGCACCAGTACCTGCAGGAGGATGCATTTGCTGGATCATCCTCCTGCACCCGGGCTGTCCAAGGGTAGGCTGGAAAGAGTGAGGGTCTGGGGGGCTATGCTAGGGGCACCAGCAGGAGAGAGGGTGCTGAATGGGTTACCTACTTAATTATTCAGGGCAGTGCTGATGGGTTACCTACTTAATTATTCAGGGAGGATACAGACACAGCTAGTGGAAATCCAGCAGGCCTTTGACAACGGCCATAAACCAGAACTCAGCCTGGCATCCCAGCCTCACCCATGGGGCCTCATCCACTTTCCATAAGCTCCCCTTAGCCAGCACCAGAATGAAGCTCATTCCCTCCTGGAGCTCACACAGGCTGGGGAGGGAAGGACCACTTAGGATGACAAGGAACCCCACAGGGTCTGGCAACTAGAGAGGTGACCTCCAGCAAGGCAAGACTGAGTTTAAAAGTGATTATTTTTCATTTAATCTTCTCCGTTTAGTGCCTATAGCAGGAGGAAGGCAGCAGACCCCAGCATCCCCTGCCACCATGCAGTCCCGGTCCTGGGGCAAGTTGCATGTCCCCAGGTTTTGGGGATAGTCCCAAGGTCAACACAGCCAGCACAAAGGGTGCTGTAATTCCTCCCTCCCCTCCACCTGTGCTGCCTGCATTAAAGCTTGTGTGTGCGCCATGTTCTGCTCTAATTACCTCCCTGTCTCAGGGCATCATGCTGCGAGTGAGGGTCTGCCAGACAATAACCCCTGTTAAACCCCATGCTGTGGGGTCACTTTGGAGGAGGCGACACAGGGGGAACATGGAGATGGGGAGCACCTGGACACCCCACACACACTCCCCCAAGTGCCCGGGGATCATGGTTCAATTTTTCTCCCCCACTCTTGGCATTTCTCATTCCTTCCCATCACCTCTCTGCTTTGTGGTTTAATTAGTCTTTCCAAGTGGCATACCCTCCTGGGAATCTGCTTGTAGCATGTGGAGGAGAGGAGAACCACTAATGATGCTTCTTAACTATCCGCTCTCCCCCTGCCCCTCTTCTTCATGCTCCTTCCCTCCAGATGGCAGCCTGGGGAAGACAGAGGAGAGAAGGGACAAAACAGGGGGGCAGCCTCATGGCAGTGCAGATCCTGGCACTTTGGACCACGGTTGGCACTATCAGTGCTGTGCATGGCATCCCACACCCTCTATCCTTTGGGAGGACTGGGCACCCCCCAAACACATCCATCCATACCTGTCTTCCCTTGCTCCTCCAGACCCCATTGACTGTCTTTGTGGGGGCGATGGTGACAATAGGTGGCATGCTGGGCATGATGTGCCCCCATGAGGGCATGATGATGGGGCCCATGGGGCCACGCTTGGGCGTACTGGCAGGGGAGCTGTGGTTGGTGGCTGGTGAGGAGACCGGGGATGACTTGCTGCTTATTGAGGACCCTGAAATTAAATTAAAAATTAACATAAGTGGGGAGAAAAGGCAGCCATTGACCAACTAAAACCACCTTCCAAACAAGCTGAAGCCATTCCTGGTGGGATGCCCCACTGCAGGGACCAGGCATAGGGATGCACACAGGTGGTCAGCATCCTTCCAGCCCCCAAGGCTGGACCCCCATCCTCCCATCCTCAGGGATCCCTGTCCTAAGGGAGGTTTCTGCCAGTGCTAAAAAGCTTTATCCCACATGGTGGGATGGGCACCCTCAGCTCCCATCTAATAGGGACTGTCTCCTCTAAAGCCCTTCATGGGTGCAGGAAGCCCTGCCTGTGCTGCTTGCCTTGGCACAAGCAGCACTGATGTGATGCCAACCCTGGGGAACCGTATCTTTTCCAGACATACCTGCAGACTCCTTAATCCAGCTGTGAAAGTTGCCATGTGCTTCTGTACCAGGGCACTCGGAGGCGCTGGGATGAAGGAAGGAGTCACTCCCCGTAACCCTTGGCCAAAGCTTTGGCTTTATTTGCATAATACATCTGTATTTTAAATTATACCCACCCTAGAGATGCTGTCAGGCCAGACTTGCTGGACTGGGCAATGGGCTGTGGGCTGGGCTGAGGGGCAGCTTCCCAGCTCACCTGGAGGCAATGCCAGAGACCCTGGAGGTTCCCATGGCAGAGGACTGGCCAGGCAGAGAAGCGGGAGCCGGGACAGGGGGGCCATGAGTGCCACTCAGCGTTGATTAATCTTTGCCACCCAGCCCCAGGAGAGGTGGCCGGCGAGGCAGCACATTCTCCCCTCTGCCACCATTATACAAGCATTTATGAACTCTGGTGCTCTCAGCCACTGACTTCCGCCTTCTCAACACACTTGGCTCATGTAAATTCATTACCAAAAAAGCTGGGGAAGAAAACTGTCGTGGTTTAAGCCCAGCTAGTAACTCAGAACCATGCAGCCGCTTGCTCACTCCCCCACACACACACTTCTTCCTCCCCCCACTACTGGAGGGATGGGGAGAAGAATAGAAAGAATGCAATTCCTGAGATACGAGCAGTCCAGTAACTATGGTATAACGCAAAACCACTACTGCTGCCACCAATAACAATAATGAAAAGGAAAATAACAAGGGAAGAGAATACAACCGCTCACCACCCGGCCCAACCTGAGCAGCAATCTGGGCCTTCTGGGTAACTCCTCTCAGTTTATATACTGGGCATGACATGCTGTGGTATGGAATATCCCTTTGGTTAGTTGGGGTCAGGTGTCCTTTCTCTGCTTCCTTCTGGCTTCCCCTCCTTCCTGGCAGAGCATGAGACTCAGAAAGTCCTTGGTCAGAGTAAACATTACTCAGCAGCAACTAAAACCATCAGTGTTATCAGCCTTGTTCCCAGGCTGAAAGTCAAAATCACAGCACTGCATCAGCTACTAAGAAGGAGAAAAAAGACTGCTACTGCTGAACCCAGGACAGTTACTAACCCTGCCCTCTTCTGAAGCACAGAGAAGATGTGGATCTTGGACAGATATTTTTATCAGAGATTATTAGCTGTGAAATGCCACAATGAACAGCAAGAGATGATGAAACAAAAGGAACAGTGAAGATAATACTAACAAGAGGCTAGTGATCATAATATTGCCAGCTTCAGAAATTACTTGAGGGTTGGTTTAAGATAATGAAGAGCTTTTTCCTTTGCACATGCTTTGTTAGCATATTGCAGATGAAGTAACAAAGAAAAATGTCTTGGCCGAGATAGCATTCACTTTCTGCGTCTGAATCTAAATCTCACAGAGGAATAGGAACTTATTCATGTAGATGCTGATCATGAGGTGATATTCTGTAGTGGCATGGACTTTAACAGAAGGAGAGCTGAATTGTGTGAGTTGTTCATAGTGCTTCCAGTTTTATCTTTTGTAGACTTATAACTGGTTCAATAATTTCATCCGAATTTCATTATATACATATACACTTACATTGCATATAGCTGTTTGGTTCATGAGATAGAACTCATAAAAAGTGCAATTTTTCCCATTTGACCTCTTTTAGAGTGTCAGTAATACACAGATTAGGACAAATGAAGCACAATCAGAAGCAGCGTTAATACCAGCAGCACCCTTACGCACAATTTTGTTGAAGATTTATATTGCAACGTTTACTTTTGCAGGATTAACAGTAGTTGGTTTTCTTTAAACCAAATGTTTAACAACATTTCCCCATGGAGTGGGAGGTGGCAGTGTCAACTACAGTGCTTCATAATTGCATTAACATCGATTCAAATATCTCCACCAACATGTGCATTTGGTGAGAATTAAACCATGAAGTTTGATCCTTCCCAAGTATTCTTTGACCTAAGTAATATTTATTCATATCTTTGAAAACAGAATTATTTTAAGTGATAGTCCAATACACCAAAAACTTTGCACTCTGGCAGAGCATTAACTTTGCAGGAAAAAGTCTAAAATTCTCTCAGAAAGAAGATCTAACTCAGCTCTGCCCTACTTGGGTGACTACTCTTACAGTTGTATTACTGTATCGCAAGAGATAGGAGCGTTGGCTTTTATTTCTATATGATTCTAATAGAAATTCTAATGCTTGCTTACTTGTCTAACTGCCAGAGCAAATAACCCATTCAGAGATGCAGGCCAAAATGTTAAATACCTGTGTCATGAGAAGGGGAATTTTTTTGAGCTTACTCCCCTTCTCAACATTTCTTATTGGCTACAGATATGCACAGGATCCATATTTTCTTAGAAGCTGTTTGGTTTTATTTCTTTTATAAAGACAACCTTCTACAAGGAACGGGTCAGATAAAGCCCTCTACAAAGAGGAAAGTGGTCCTTCCTTGGGACAGACTTGAAAGACAGGACTGGATGAAGCAGACACAGAAGAGGTTGTTACAGCAAGATACTGAGGATCAAGAAATAGGCAGCTAGGTCTCAAAGGAGACTGAAGCTAAGTAGGAACTTAAAGGAGCAGCATACAGTTCATTGTTACCTTAAAAGTCACAGAGCATGCTGAAACCTTCCTTCAAGGTTTTCAGGAGAAAGGATAGATTTTCTTACACAAACTGTTTATACCTCTATTATTCCTGCCCCTGTAAGTGAATTTTCTAGCTTTAAAAGGTCAAGTTGACTTGTTTACATAGTGCTAAAAAATAGCTTTTCTGTAAAGCTCTTTTTTTTTAAATCTGCTTTGAGGGATACACAAATCCAGACAAATCCAACTCCATGCTCTGGCTAACACAGGCACCTATCAGCGATATCTATGTTAGCTCCTTACCTAGAATACTGTGATTTTGTCTTATTTTAACAAATTTTTTAGAAGGTCTTGACACCTCATTTAAGGTTGTGGATTTCTCTAGGCAAGAAAGACAAAATAGGTGATAAATACAACACTAGCACACAGAAGAATCACTTTAAAACTGTTGTTTTTTGCTTAAATAAGGTTTAAATAATGCAGAGAGCAGCCATTGAAAGGAAGCCATATTTTGATAGAAAGGTAGTAAAAGATGCCACAAATGGAGCAGATACTGATGTTTCCCTGAGTGCTTTGGTTAATGGACATTATCTGCCACTATTTTGTCTTTTATGTAGCTTCTGTTATCACAAAAATTCCTCTTGGCTTGGAGCAGTATTTTGTGGAAGAAATTTTACTCAGTGTAAGTCTGTGAAATGAATGCCCACCTTCCAGAATATCATTAATATTTAATAAAATATTAAATGCCATATTCTGTCTGATAGTTATTCAGATATATAATGGGCAAAAATCCTTTCACTTTTTTATACCTATATGAAATCCACTGAAAGCTGCAGCACCTGGCATAAACAGTCAATAAGATATTTTTTAAAAAGGGGAAGCAACACTAGCAT
>JAVHNF010023304.1:0-11798 GCA_034783455.1 Micropsitta finschii | reverse complement strand
CTGTGCTCCTGGATCCCCATCCCTGTGCTCCTGTATCCCCATCCCTGTGCTCCTGTATCCCCATCCGTTTGCTCCTCATCTCCCCTCACCCCTAATTGCAGGGAGGTGCTCCACACAGCGTATGACTAAACATAATACGATTTGATTTGTGTTGCAGCGTTCTCCAAAGAACAAATCTGTAAAATTACAGCATGTGAAAGCTTAACACAATGATATAAAATGGCAGTGGCACGGTTCATATCTTAAACTGACAGACTGATGGTGATTATTGCAAGGACAATGCCCTGCATATGTCAAACGATTTGCAAATAATTTATGTCACCTTATCCTCCATTATTGTTTTTGCGGAGGACATAAACTGTGTCACTAATATTAAACTGTCGGCAAAAAAAGCCTACCTCAGCTTTTTCCTAGCTGAGAATGCAAAGACATCTGCGCAGAGACAAACATGCATATGGCCATCATTTGTCCAACATCTTACACATTGTGAAGGTTTTTTACTTGAAATGCCAACCTATGTGGCAGATGATGTATGTGTTTCTTCAATCCTGTGATTACCAGCACAGAGCTGCTCTGCAGTGCTCTTCACCTCATCAGTTCCACAAGCTGCATTCCAAGGTGTGTGAAACATTTGCAGGGAGATGGCATCTGACACGCAGCAAGGCAAAAGCATTCTGGTGTGAATATTTGACTCCAGATTTTGTTCAAATCAGGGTCAGATTCTGACCTGGAGAAATTAGTGCAGGTAGAGATTTAGCACTACAAAACAGCAATTTGAAAACTGGAATGAATATATTTTAAAGATGAGGAAGCAGAGGAAAGTAGTGCTGTCTCCTGGGTGACTCCCAAGGGGCTGCAAAGGAGAGGGGAGGGGGGTAGGCTTTATAAATGACCTGGGCTTTATTCTTTTGGAAATAAGCAGAGGACAAGGAAATCTTAATCATTTCTACTTGCTAAGTCGCATCATCTCAACTGCTGGGTTCTTTGTTTAGGTTTGGATGGTTCATTTATTACTACCAAGAAATGCCTTTGAAGGGTGATTTTTAGAGGCTGTTGTGGTTAAAAAAGCATCAAAGAATGCAGTGTGGTGGTTGGAGCATGGAGCTGGGGACCCAGCCTCCTGCTCTAGATTTTGTCCTCCTCACATTTGGGACAGATTACTTGCAACTGCTGTAGCTTGACTTACTCTTCTGTCAGGCAGGTTTTTCTCTCTGACTCACCCACTTGGAGAAGTTTGCCAAGTATTTTGTAATCTTTGGCCAGAAATCACTCGTTCGATCACAGATCAATGACATTTCAAACGGGATGCATCAAACAATTTCTGTTGGCTCCAGTGCAAGAGATGGCTCCAATTCACTGCAGTGAGGAGGACGATATACCGAGGAATTCACTGAGCTGATTTAAGGGTTTGAGAGGCAATGCCATTCTCTTCTCATTACCAGTTTTGCCCTCTTTTGGAAGCTTCATTTAAGAATTTTGCGGTTTTAACCCCCTCAGGAGTGAGGATTCTGCTCCTTGCGCTTCCAAGCTTCTCAGGGTCTGCTTCTCAGTAAATCACAGTTTATGACTACATTGATAATTTCTTAGTATTATAATACCAAAATCCCAAAGAAATTGGAGAAAACCGCATTATCCAAATGAGTTTTAATCTTTCCATTTTTCCAATGTTGAATTTTGTCAGACTTTTTTTAAAAAATAACACAAATTACCTTTTATTGGAATTGTTTGTGATTAGTAAGTTAGAAAAGCAAATTTTCAGCATCATCATTTATGGAAACACCATGTGTTTCCTGTGGCAGTAGCATTTGGACTTGATATAGATACACAGAGCAGAAGGCTTGCAGGATGTTCCTGTCTGCCTAAACAACTCCTAGAAAGCTTGCTGGTTTCTCTGTTCACGCTGAAGTGATTTTACTGGCACAAGGAATCTCTTTCAAATCAGAGGGAGGAATACAGTCCACAGGCATGAAAACTTTTCCTAAAGATGAACCTCCTCCTTTCCCCAGTGCAGGAAATGCCTGAAGCAGCAGCAAAACCAGGGCGATCACAAACAGATATCAGAGAGAAGGGGCAGCAGGACGGGCCCCAGGAAGACGCACTGAACCAAATGAAAGCGCCTCCATAGAAACAGGTCTGCAGGAGCTGTCCTCTGTGTGTCAAAAGCATTTCCATCAGGTGACAGGTAGCATTTTCCACAGTGGTGTGTTTAGGTTTTGCTACAAGGGTGCTTTGGCATAACAGCAAGACCTTTGCACTCACATTTGTACGCAATACACAAGTCACAGTAGGGTCTGTGATGTTTACACACACACACACCCAGCAGCCTGCCTGCCTTTTACAAAATGTCACAACATACAACAAAATATGCTGGAGAGAAGTTTATTTAAGTAGATAAAATCGTACCCTTCCCATAATGCCACCAAATTGCTGATCTTCATCAACTGGTTCCTTAAACATGCCACAACAGAGACTTAAGACTGCAAACGAAAAAGATCATGGAGATAGTTGGCAATCTCAGCCATACACTTTTTGGCTAGAAGGCATTGTAGATCAAGATGCTACACACTTCTAAGGAAAGGAGCCAATAAAAACTGCAAAGGAATTTGCAGGAAACGGGCTAGAAACAGCAGTGGACCTAAAGGGAAGTTTTTATTGTCTTGACAAGAAAAGAAAGTGGGCAGCTCTTAATCTAACAGCCCAAGAGATAACATCTGAGACGTAAAAGATAATTTTCACAAGATAATCTTGGGCAATAATCCTGTGCATCAGTGACAAAAACTGTTGATCTTAGCAGTGAGAGAATGGTGTGGCCAGCCACAGAGAGCTCTGAAGTCAAGAAAACCTGGCCAAAATTGCACTTCTTTTTTCTTGTGTTCTCAGCAAGCAAACAGAATTACCCTTGAAGTTTCTGCTTGCTTTCAGTGGCGCTTCTCTTGCAGGCTGGGTTCTTCAACCAATTCAAGGCTAACAGTCAGTTTTTACATTTTATTTATGAACACAGAAAACAGCATTTCTGTGGGCATTGCTATGAGGTCAGGTCCTCAGCTCCCAGCAATGGTCTTGCAAGATGACGTGATATGTCATGGTGACACAGTGGCTTAGGGCTGTAGCAGCACACACAGACCTTATCTCAATGTAACCACTTCTGTATAGGCCAACCCTTTTTGTATTTACATGTGAAATGTTTCTGATCACGCAGCCGTGCTCTGTGGACTCTTTTAATCCTGTATGTGACTGACAGCCCCAGTATGGATACAGTTACCTGGGTGTAAATATAATTCTATTGGTATCACTGGTTTTGTTTCCTGAACCCCTATTATTGCCTTCAGACAGTGGTATTTTGCCAGGCTGGTAACTGTTCCTATGGCAAACCTTCCAGCCTGGACAAGCCCTAGAAGGTTAAAGTCATTTCAACAGTTCTTTCAAGGAGATTACACAATGGGCCTTGAGCTCCCTGCCAAATACTGCTTCTTTAAGAAGCTGGTTTTGGGGGGGTGAGCCAAGTACTGCAAACCTGCAACGCAGATGGGTGCGTGCTCACAGTGAATGACGGAACAGAGATCAGCCAGGAAAGTTCCAAACTACACCAGGATACAGCCTGGCTTTGCTAATGCTTCCTACTTCCAACTCGCACTTTTATCCTAAGATCAGATAACGAGTAGCACTTTTTCTTTGTAACAATTCATTAATCAGAGAAATGATCCTTGCTAGTGTTTAGATGTTTTACTTAATTTGGTACTTCTGGCCTGCTGCCCCAGTAGTGCCAAAATTATTATTTCTCACCCAGCAGGTGATAAATAACAACTTCAGTCATGATTAATACCATGAATTTCTCAACCTGACTAATGCAAAAAACTTCAAACCTGCAGAACAAGTGGGTGCTAATTGTTGTGAGAGCCATTGGAGCTGCACTCTGCTTATAAAGAAAGAAAGCCACAGGAAATGAAGTGTTTTCTAGCAGCACAGCTGATCCTAAGAGGCATCATTAAGTGCAGCTCAGCAGCATTCTCCATGTGCAGGGCTCTGCTAGGCTCCTTTTTTACCACAGCACTGAGCTTTAAGTACATCTGAGGCAGGAGACTGCCAGGTTATTTTTCTTTCCTTGGGGAGAAGGAGAGGAAACAAAATAAAAGGCAGAGAAAAATATCAGATTAGAATCTCATTAACACCACTCAGTATTGTATGTTTTACTGATATGTGAAGCATGATAGGTCCTAGCAAAAGCTGCTACCACCAAAGCTCCTTCGCATGTCTTGAAATCTCATCACACCATCATAAAATGTAGCATAGAAGACTCCCCAGTCAAAGAGAGCTTTCTGC
Organism: Micropsitta finschii; assembly: GCA_034783455.1. Classification (NCBI taxonomy): domain Eukaryota; kingdom Metazoa; phylum Chordata; class Aves; order Psittaciformes; family Psittacidae; genus Micropsitta; species Micropsitta finschii. The sequence continues at coordinate 7,478 of JAVHNF010023304.1, read as the reverse complement.
AGAGGGGGACAGGAAAACCAGGTGCTCAGGAAGGGCTGTCAGCTGGAAACAATGATCCAGTACTATAAATTAGCCTGTGGCTGAAATCCTGGCCCTTTTCAAATCCAAGCTAGTTTGCCACAGCCTGTGGTGGAGCAGGATGTTGCTCCATTTTCTGTGCTGTACATGTCATGCTGCAGGGTATGCAGGATCTACGGTTTAGCCATGCATACACTGCTGTGCTGGTCAGGACAGCGAGACCTCCACATCTGAATGGGCACGATGCATTTCAGCTAGGACCCAGACACCAAAATCCAGCAAGGACACAACCAGGTAACTGTGCTGAGCGGGTTTAGTCTCTTCCAGAACCCCAAAGAAGTGTTTTAGGAGTGGAGGAGTAGTCCTGTGTTCACCAGGACTTTCCCAATTGTTTTAGTTCCATCAGGCAAGGAAAACATCTGCTACTTTGCAACTAGCATTTAGCTCAACCCTATGAAACTATTAACATGTGAAACAAAAGACTGCAAGAAGCAAACCACAAGGGGCAAGCGATTTATACGTTGTTCAGACTCAGTAATGTCTATCCACTTGTAGTTAGGAGCGCTTTTAAGCCTTTGTGTACTGTTTTGGTTGGGTGACTCCTCTAGTTCCTGGTGGGGCATATTCAGAGGATGTATGTTAAGACATGGTGCAGCTGCTCCTGCCATTTTTTCTGTTAGAAATCTACTTCTTAATTTTGGGAAACTTCAGAAGTTTTTGAGCTGTCTGCTTTCTTCACCAGTTGATTCACAGCATTTCAGGGGCAATCTGCATCCATGTCCTTTCAGCACTCATGTCCTGTATAGGATTGTAGCTTGCTGGAGTTAAATTCTGGCGTACAAGCTTTGGTCCTTGGTGCTCAGCTCAGTCTGCTTTGTAGCACTAGTCATGCTAGCAGTGTCATTTAAAGAAAGCATAATGTTTTCTTGTATTTATGAAGTACAAAGTATGTCCTTCAGCTAGGATTTTAATAGCTATTTTCAACACTGGTAGCAAAGCCAAGATTTTCCATGTAGTTTTAAGTTTAGGTATTGCCTAGAATGAAGTGCAGCCTGTGGCAAACATACCACATAAAGTATGCTCTTCAGCCAAGGAAGTAAGGAATGTTTTTTCCCCATTTAATTTTGTTTTACTAATTAAGTTATCAAAGTCACACACAAGGAACAAGGGGTGGTTAAACTTTCAGAAACTATTCAGTTTAGCTTCCAGAGCTCAGTCTCTGCTTGTCCCAACACTTCAATATTGAAAATGCCAGTAATTTGCCTGTCTCTGTATCCTTAAGTGCAGTCTGAACAGCTCAGGTGGTTTTACACAAAATTTGTTTGTAACAGATGTGTATCTATCCTCTGCCAAACCACTTCCACAGCATTTGAGTATATATATAAGATGAGACATTCAAAGTGGGTTAATGCATATGGCTACCTCAGTGGCATTTTTTTATCCTCTGAAGCTACAAAGCTTGCTGTATGTTACCAAACAACATTTGCAATAATGAGCTGTTCAACATTCAAAATGTTGTATTACCAGAGCTCGCCCTGCCTCAAGGAAGCCTTGCCAAAATATAAAAACATGGTTTAATTCAATGCCGTTCTAAAGCAATTGCTAAAAAATGGTTACAAGGCAGCTAATGGCCACTACAGCCAGAAAAGACGAGGAATACATCCCCATCTGCACTTTTTCAGACTGCATGTAAGTTAATACCTTTGCATAGGTGGGTTTAGAAATCCAGTAAGTAAATTACTTCTGGAGTTCAGCCTACTGGTAACAGAACAACTACCAAACCTACAGAAGCTAGGTTATAAATGTACTCATGAATGGTCATCTGTAAATAGCAGGAAGTAAAAGGCAAGTTTAATTGCTCTGGATTAAGATACTTCAGCTTTCACACAGGATTTCCCCATCACCATGGTATTGCTAGCTTTAGAAACTATTAGAGAGTGTTCTCTCAAAGTAGTGTTATATCATCATATTTTTCCCAAACTAAGAAGAAAAGCCGCAACAAATTTTTTTCCAGTTTTTCCAAAAGTTGCATTAGTGTAGAAAAGCAGGTTCAACAGAAATAGCTGGATTCATAGCTACGGACCACTCTGAGGACAGAAATTGTCAATAAGCAGTCAAAAGTTAATGGGGTTTAGTTCGAAGAGGTATTCAACATATGCAAGTGAAATTTTAAGACTAAAATGCAGGACAAGGGCAGTTTTCTTCTCCTGGCAAGAGTGATAAAAGGCCAATACCCTTTGTTTAAACATTTTAATGCTTATGTGAATTTGACTCCAGTAGGAATTCTGCATCAAAAAGCGGTATATTTTTTAATTTTTTTTATTTTTTTATGAAAATTGATGAAAAAAAGTAAGAATTCAGCTCCATTTTCCAGTCGAGCTGACAAGAGTGGCCCCCTGCAGTAAGGATAAGTAAACAGTAATGGTTCATGAAGCACAGTCAAAGGAGACCCAGCCAGTCCAAGATACACAGCTGCTTTCTGTTCAGTTTTTAGGACAGAAGGAAACGGACAAAAATCTCATGACCACTGCGTACCCAGTTCAAGCCGTTAAGTATTCTGACACAGAGTAGTACAGTCAAAAGAATATATTTCATAGTAAGAGAACTCAGCAGTTCCAACTAGCCAAACAGCCTGAGCTGGTTCCCAGTTGTGCCTAGGACTTCACAAGGGCTGGTTTTGCCACTGGCACATTCCTGGGGTGGTTGGTGTTCTGGGAAAAGCGTCAAGGACAACTGACAAATCAGAACAGAAAAGGAAAATTACCACTTAATGCACTGAAAGAAATACTAGTCAGATCAAGTCCTTGCCTACACACAGGACATCTCCCTTGAAAAGTTCCACATTGCCAGGGGTCTTGGAGCACCACAATTATATTTCTTTGTTTACTGTTCATTATTGTGCCTATATGTACCATAGGATAACATGGAGACAGAGGGACCAAGGCATGCCACCCACAGGCTCGTACAAAGTCCTTTTGCTAAGAGAACCACCCCAGCAAGTACTTCAAAGTTCAGAAGCAACATTAACATACTGGAAATCGGAACAGTGAGACAGATCTTACCCAGCAAATTCATTTCTTAGAGCAAGACAAGCTGAGGATTAAAACTGGGAGATCATAGGAAGGAAAGAAAAATGTAAATCCAAAGATGAACAAGAAATAAAAGCAGAGGCAGGACACACATAAGAAGTAGTAATTACAGCCAGGAGCCACTTTTGACACAAAGTAAGAACTGACTGAATAAAATCACATCACTTGTGTGATGCAGAGCTCCAAGACATTTTTTTCACCCAATTTCTGAATGAATTTTGGCCGAGGCAGGCAAATTTAAGATCTTTAAGAGTCCTTTTATTCCCAGCTTAGTAATTCTAACCAGTTTACCATAGTCTACTAGGTAACAACAGGATCTTCCTGCCAGTAGGATCCCACTCATTAACTACACAGACATAAAACTTTGCAGGAAAGGTATTTAAAAAGATCAGAGAGAAACTTTTTGAAGTATTTTATGTTTTTTTAATACAGATACAATATTTTCCAAGGTCACTTTAGGGTAAGTGGCAAACAGGTTTCTAAAATGGAAGTGCCCACACAGTTGTTTCAAGTTAAATGTGCACAGCATATTCTACAACGCAAAACCCGCATTTAGAGTTTTTTCTTGCTCCAGAATGATTTGGCAGCTTCATAAAGCTAACAGACATTTCCATTCTCAAAATCAATCCATTGAACAACAAACCCCAAAACTGAAATGCAATTTACACGGCTGCCAAACAACATGCTTATTTCAGTAAGGACTTCTTAGCAGGTCGGGCTGCAGCAGTTGAGGAGCTCTCTTTATCATTACCCTCAAAGTACTGCTGCTCTATTCGCCGACAGAAGGCTGTGAGGTTACTGTAGTGTTTTACTTTTTCAGAGAGTTCATCAGTGGTTAGTTGAGTAGTAAGGATTGTGAACAGATGTCCAAATACCAGAGCATCTAATTCAGTTGGTCTGTAAAAACAAACAAAAAAAGAACAGGTATTTTGGATTTTAAAATCCTGCTGTTCTGAATAACTTTTTGATAGCCACACAATCTAAGAATTGGTAAAGAATCAGGCAACACTGAGCTTACCAAATACATGAAAACTATGCATACTGCATATAAATGTATTGCTTGTTCTCAGTATGGTATCTTTCTTTGCTTTCAAAATGTGGAAATAACACTTTTAAAATTGGACAGAGTTACTGACCCGACTTTCAACCGTACTCCACCTTTTAGTGCTGTAACAAGGGGAAACGCTCATTGGGTCTATTTTAGAGTTTTTCTTCTGCAGGTGTATATCCAAAAGCCCCAAGTATTATCTCACAAAGGAAAAAAAAAAAAATAGAAGGGGGGGGAAGCATAAACCTCCTATTCCCTTTTTGTCTTTTTGTGCTTTTACATAGTGAGGAACTGTTCAACCAATAATAAAAGGAGCTCCAGGGTGACAGCAGCTGAAAACATCTCTTTTTTGAAGGGGGATTACACAGAAGAAAACATGTATTTTGGGAAACAGTTGTCTATTGAATGCTTTCAGTCCTACCTTAAATTAAGTCTAAGCCTTCTGAATTGTCATCTTGGAGCTTTGTATATAACTAGCCCATGTGCACTCTTTTTCTACTTTTTTTCCCCAAATAAATGTATAACTTCAAGTCCTTCAATAGCAGTGTTCAAGGTAAGCAGAACAAGGGTTTTCTAACTGGTAAGTTTTTGCCTTTCTATTTGTGGATCACCAAGAACTCTCCAGTGGAGATGTGGACCCTTGTGTAATACCTTAAATACGTCAGCAACGGGCTGCTTTTCTTATTTACCTACTACAGACTCCCAGAAGTCACAGACTGAAAAATACTGGACAAAACCCACACAATTTATTTGTAATATTTTAGAGCATGAAAGAGCTTAAAGGTTGAAACTGGTTGTAACTGAAACCTGGTTAGCAAACAACAAAAACAAAATACCCAAGCTACAATTCTGTGGAAATACAGGAAGAAAATTTAGTATATACTAAGTTCAAGAATTATTTGAGAAGATGCAATTCAAACTTGTCTTCTGTAATGCGTATTTCTGTATCCACTCAATGTATACCACCCACCTAGTTTCAACTTGGAAGAGATTAAGGGCAAACTCACATGCACAGAATAGCAACCAAGACAGTATACAGCCTTTTGAAGTCATCTCCCTGTCCAAATACTATTAACTGAAATCCAGACCCAAACATTTCTAGTCCAGTCTAGGCACAGGAGACAATAGGGAACTAATGCAATGATGTTTGAATCCATACCATTTCAAAAATATTGAATTATTGGAGAGGGGGGAACAAAAAGGGAGAAAAAATGTTTTGCAATTGGCAGAAACTGGTGAAAGCACAGGACATCCATGAAGACCAAGTTGTTCCTTTTTTCTCCCTGAGAATGCGAATCTCAGCTTTTACTTGCAACTGATCTTTTACTGATACAGGGCTAGGTTCCCTCCCAGAACTAACAACTCACAGGCACCCTCACATTAATTTAGTTCATTAAGAGCTGCTACTGGTGTTAATAGGGGCAAGACAAGCTGTTGACTTGCTGATGTACATTCATTCCTAGTAGAGATTATCCAAGAAATACAAGTAGTACTTTAAATGTATAATTTTTAAGTGAGAAACTAAAGGTGTACATTTGTAGCCTACATAAGTTGTGGTAAAAGGTAAAGAAGACAAGCAGGAGCAAAAGTAATCATAAATACAAAAAAAAGGAAAGAAAAAAAGAACACCACCCACAGAAGAAAAACCACCAGAAACTTGAAAAAACTTTCCTTTTAAGACCTTGAATTACTTATTTCTGGAATGTCATGTTTATATTCCAGTAATACATTAGTATTTCCACAACTAATCATGTAACATTAAAATAAACTAGGAGTTTTCCATGTATACGTGTGTGTGCGTGAATAGATACATATCTATAGCTCACATTCCTGTATGTAATATTACAGTAACTTACTGCTTATTGAAGAAGTATGGTTGTGTTCCTAGTCGCTGAGAGAGAGCCTGACAACACTGATCTACGTCTTCAAGCACCTATCAAAACACACAAGAGAGAAGAAATCTGTATTGTCAGGAAATACCAACACTGCAAAAAATAACCTCCTTACTCTATTTGCACTGATTGTGGGAACATGGAACATATAATGTTGTAACATCAAAAGCTGTTAAAATCAGTCAAACCTATACAGTAGGCAGTTAGCTAAGTGTTACTTAATCTAACATTCGATATAAGGCAATTCTGATTAAGTGCTTCCCATAACATTTATAACTTAGCTTAATGAAAGGTACTAACTTACACCTCAAAACTGCTTTGTGGAGGGTTTTTTTTTAGACCTCTAACAAGGGAAGCTGCAGTCCTGCAAAGTGTGCCTATTAACATCGTACAAGAAGTAGAGGCTGTAACTTACAACCTATTTTCAGGACTATAGTCTAAAAAATTAACATCTCCAGAGATGTATGCTCATAGCAAAACATACTTCTTCCCACCCTATCAGGTGGCACATAATTTAAGATTTATTGCTGCTGATGGCAAATACCTGATTCCAGATAATGTTTTAAGTACAAACTGTATTTTTTTACATCTGTTTCAAGAAAGTGTGACTCTTCAAAGCTTTAAAAAAAAAAAAAAAAAAAAAAAAAAAAAAGGAAAAAAACCCATAGTAAAGAAATAAGCTTCACTTTTCATACTGACCTGTTGAAGCGTCTTCCCAGCCCACCCAATGGCTTTCATCTTTCGCCTTACCTCCCATTGCTTCTGATAGGACAAAATGCGGTTAAGAGGCCACGGGTAAGGGGAGCCATACCTCGGGTGAGTAATCTTTGTTTAGAGACAGAGAGGTACTGTGTTATCATACAAGAAAACACAGATATCTCTAAGCACAAAACAGCTAATGTTCAAAAATTTCTATCAGAAAGGGAGCTGTTGAAGAGAAAGGGAGTTGTGTGATATGCTGTAATTATTTGCACAGAATTTAGAGCACAACCATTTAAAACTATTACTTCAGAAACGTATACAAAAGTCCTATCTATTATGCAGTTGGCTACCTTCAGTAATGACACAACTTCCCTAAAATGTATATGCAAGCGAAATTAAAGTGAAAAGACTGTATCATTACTGGTACAAACCTCAATGTTTCATTTATGAGTAGGGACTTGCAATTGTGAGCAAAAGTGTTTTCTCATTAAATTTTAATTATGATAAATGCCAGAGAACCACTCACCTCCTCTACTGTAACATCATCACACCACTGGAGATAGAGCTAAGAACAGAAAGAACACTTACTACAACTTCTTAATAAAGGAAAATACAGAGACAATCATTTCTCACCACTAGAATTTTCTTTTCTATATTAGATTAAATGTCCATTTCATTCCTTCTGTTAGACCTCTGAATGTAGAAAAGAATTTAAAACTGGAAGACAAA
>JAVHNF010023293.1:6303-16827 GCA_034783455.1 Micropsitta finschii | reverse complement strand
GGTAACTTCATAAATTTAGACCTCTTCAATTTTTGAAGTTATCATTTATCACTGATTTTGTCTTAATTCTTCCCAAAAATGCAAAAATTGAAGAATAATATTTTTATTTCAACATGGCATTAAGTCACAAGTCAGAATTCTCTCAACTTCTTTTTCCTTTCAAATCGAACAGTAACACCTTGTCTTGAAGTTTTCTTTCATTTTCCTCAAATGTAGAAGCTGACCTTAGCTATAAGCAGTTATTAATACCAAATGGGATTGTCAAAAGTACCGGCACATCATAACTGAAGAATGAGTAGATCCATGTTCAGATATTCTGCACTGATCATTATATTTTCCATTAACATATGAGAAAACAAACAAAACATCTGTTACTGGAATCCTGATTTCACACACTAAAATTATGTACAGCAAAATGTGAGTATTCAAGTGCTGTACTGTTTCCTATGTTTTGACAGGACACAAGAAGGCATCTCTGAGCTTGGCCACATACTGTTTCCCATTAAATCAGACAACATAATCACAACTGAATCCAGCAAGAAATACGAATCAGGGGTAGCCGCAGACTTCAGCATGCTCAGTTACGAATCAATTTGGTATTTCATTACAATTATAATAACTATAAAAACTAAAAATTCATCTAATTTTGCTTGAGATGCTATGTTTTCATGAATTAAGTAAGAAGCCACCTTAACTCAGGTGTTCAGACCATCCTAGGCACTTTGGCATATATAGAAAGTACATCATTTGGCCCCAAGGTGCAGACCTTACTTGATTTGGCCACTAGCTGTTTGTATACCTACAGCCACTTTCTCTTAAGCAAACGCACCCCCATTTCCTACCATCAGAATGTCTTAAAATAGCAGTTCATCAGAGTCAACTAATGCTAAATCTGCATGCTTGAAAGCATGCATTCAAATCTATTTTAAATGCTGCAAATCTCTTTAAATAGAACCTTATTTTTGAAAGAGCCCAGCTGTAATTTGTTTCTACATAAAAGGATTTATTTTTTACCTTCCATACACCAAACACTATTAATGTTTCAGTTTCTCTAGAGACTGTATGGATTAGACTAAATGGAAAGTTGCCATGACAACACCACTGTTATTTTAAGTATTAGAAATTCATGCCAAGTCAAACAAAGGGCATGCGTGGTCAAGAACAACAGTTTTATAACTGTTCTGGCAACCAACAATAAAACCTGATACAATTTCAAAAGTTATAGAACAGAAGAGTTAAGCCTTGTCCTTAAAATCACAATGAAAATGAAAATGAGTTACAGTAACAGGAGAGCAGTTTTAGCTCTATTCTGATGATAACTTCTGACAGTTGTCCCAGTGAAAAAAAAACCCAGTCTGATGTGGCCAAAACACTAAGCCCCACATCCCACTTTCAGAAACAGACAGTTAAAAGGTTAAATCACTGGAAGAGGGAGAAGGGAGGTAGCTCTTCCCCACTTTTAAGTGCCTCCATCAAAGTTAGAAAGCTGACAGGCCAGAAGACAGCAACCTTCACATCCTTCCTCACTGGAAGTGCTCCACAAAAATCTATACACATTACACAGTGATTTAGAGAGCTGATACTATGTTATTCAAAGATTAATTCAAGCATAAATCTTAAATAAAAAGATAGCAAAGCTTAGGTGTAACTCACAGATCCTCAGAAGTAGTTAGGTACCCCACCTGAGTACAATTCAATTCCCAAGTCACATAGACAATTCTGTAAGTGTGGCTCAAAATGTTTATAAAGGCTTTCTCTTTGTATTTAGTGCATACAGTGCATTTTTACATAAAGCAAAAGATACCCCCTGCCTATGGCAGGAAGGTTGGACTAGAGGATCTTTAAAAGTGTCTTCAAATCTAAACCATTCTATGAGTATATAATCTTAAGTACTTTGTCCTTATATTTTTGAACTTACAAAAGTACAAGTCTAAAATTTTCTTAAGTGCTTAAAACCCCTGAGCTTTTGAACACAGTTCACTGTATTTTCAGTAAGCAGATGAAAAAGTCAGGAAACCAGACGGTCTGATCAGTTTTATTCTAAAAACTTGAAGCTTTGCTAAAATGTTCTTTAGCAAGTCCCAAACAGGGCATTTTGCACTCAGTGCCTAAACATAAAGACAGTCAGCTTCAGGCTCATAAAACTGAAAGTTGTTTGAGCTTCAGCCTGAGACAAGGGTGAATTCTAAAGACATTCTTTAGAACAGAAACACACTGTACCCAACCGTCATATAAAAACAAACACTTCTGAACAAAACCTAAAAGCATTACTGACAAGCACACTGTGCATTTAGTGCTATCAAAAAAGGGCACCTACCTTGACACGGATAACAGACTTACGATGATAAAAGCAGCAAATTGCTGCAATCAGCATTTGAAAAACATTATAATCCTTCGGCATTTTCAATTCTGCTGCTTGTGGTTCCTCAAGGCTGAAAATAAACAGCCACTAGTAGCAATTTTCAGAGGTTTAGCAAGCTTTTTACTATCACCACCACTGCCTGCTACTGCTGCTCACCTCCTACTCACGTATCAGTCTGCAACACTTTCCACAGCTAAAGCTGATACTACCAGCTCAGTGGCCGCTGGCATGCTTGCTTCCAGCATGCCATATAGAGAGTGCCAGAAGCCTCATGTGATCCGTTTCACTCACCAGTGAAATCCTAGCTCTTCTATCTTGGTATCCCCTGCCGCAGAGATGTATTTAAGTCACCTGCTCAAGCCAAACTTCTCTGCTTGATGAGATACAATAACTGTCTCCCTGTGCTGATAAAGGCTTAATTAGTTGCTCCAGCTCAATCGCACATCTCTACCTGCATCATCAACAATATATACACAAAACACATAAAAGGGAAAAAACAGAGAGGAAAAGCAGTTGATTACTGTTTGATGATACCTTTAGTACTTAAAGCTAGCAATGGGCAGCTTCAGCTTGGTGATAGTCTCATGGGACTGTGCAAAATGCTAGAGAAAAAGAACTGAATTCAGGAACACTTCTGATTTGGCAAAGTAAAAAAACACTAAAAATAAAAAGCAATATTTTTATGATTCCATTCCCTTGCACAGTGTAATCCATAGCTCACTGACCATTAAATCACTCAAAGAATCCATCCTACATACCTCAAGGCCCTCTAAATAACAAAGGCAAATGCAAAAAAACTCTGCTAATTACAATAGCTGTTAGGGCCAAAACCTCAAATCCGTAACACCTCAGTTAACAGCATTGGTGAAAGGAAACAAAATATACTAGATCGCTGTGTACAAGATAGCCTAGTAACACTTAAAAAAGAGAAACTTTGAAGAGATCCATCATTTATAACTGGGATGGTACCAAAAAGTTCAAAAGTCACAGATATTTCAGATCTCAGATTAGGAATAAGTTAGTCCCAAGGAGTGGTTAAAAGGAAGAGTTACTTGCTTTTTTCATCAGTAACATATATTCTATAATTAGGAGTGCACATATATTAAATACTTATTGATGTGTTACAAGCAAGACAATACTTCTCGCCTAATACTAGAGCACTTCCTTCCTACATTGACTGAACAATGTGAGTGCTCTCAATGCTTGCATCAAGCAATAAAACCTGGCACATAAACCAAGAAGTAGCACTGGAATTTACACAAAGATTCTCAATCATCATAAAACCCCACAACTTCCCTAAAAACTGAGGGTTGGAGTGGCTGTCCTGATGGAGCTCAACATGAAGCACTTCACAGTAGCATGATGCGGTACTTGTGACAATAGAGAAGATGCAGTACCCTTTATCTATTTGATGTGGTACTTGTGACAATAGAGAAGATGCAGTACCCTTTATCTATTTGATGCGGTACTTGTGACAATAGAGAAGATGCAGTACCCTTTATCTATTTCCTAATTTGTCAAGTGGTTTGCAAATCCAACCACTATTGTAGTTCACCAGTTAACACACATATTTCCCCCGGTCTCAATAGCTTTACATATACTTTCATGTCTTACAGAAAGACCTATTAGTTTTGCAACTTCTTGTATGACTCGTTTACCCAGGAATACACTGAAATTAGAACTGATATAGTTCTCTAGGTCTCGTTTCAACTAAATAATTCTTAATACAGTTTCTTCCCCTGAAACAAGTAGTAAAAACACAGGGGAGGCAAAGAACGAAATTTTTCCATACGTACGTATGTATGTATGTACTTTTTCAACAGGGCTTACACTCCCCCTCTAGCCTTTTCCTCACTGAGTGCAAAGGGACATGAGCAGCATATCTTCAACAGATTCCCTGGGTTGCAGGCACAGTCTTCCCCTTCAATGGGAATAGCACTGCTCAATCTAGAAAGTAAATTTGGCCTAATATGTATTCAACGTGGGCATGTCTATTTTTCATCTGAAAGGTCTGTTACTAAGCAGCACTGAAAATAAGTTTAAGTGCTACATCCACAGCTACATGAACAGCAGGGCATAAATTACAAACAGTAATTGCCTGTTCCTTATTTCCTGTCTGTAATGGAGTAAGTAAAGAATCAAAAATTACATACGCTGTGAGAATGCCAGAAATAATGAACCTTAAAAAATAATACTGTACTGTAAAAAGTGTGCTGACACTTTTTATCAACAGTATTAACTGCCAGGAAAGAGGGTGCTTTATTTATATAGTGAGTCTTCTTTTTTAACAAAGCTAATGGGATTTTTGTTTTATTTAAGGTTAACACGACTTCTGCACATACAGTTCAATGAAGGGATGACATATTTAGAAGTCAGAAGCAGAGGCTATGCATGACTGTGACACAGCAGTATGAAAATTAAGACTACTGAATCTCAAAGAGTATATGAGAAGCCTCTGGTGATAGTATGCTAGTTCCTGCACTGCTGCTTTCAGCCAGCATGACTGAGAACAGCCTTCAGGCTGCTCCAAATTACACTTCATACATAGATAACATTGACACTTGTAAATTTTGACTCAGAGAAACAAAGGAGGGTTTAGCCATATTTTCCCTCACCTGTCCTGCAACAATTTGCTGGTATTTTGTGTTCTTAGACTCTACACATGAGAAATAAACCATCTGTTTCTTGCACCTTAGAATACACAATCTTTCTGCTAAGGCAAGTTATTGATGTATTTATAATGCCTTTCAGCACCAACAGCTCAACCATCAGCTTCATTTCTTTGTTTTCAAAGATTCTTGCCAAGAACATTAAAACACTGATAATCCCTTCATCTGTTTCTAAGAATAGCTGGCTATAGCAGCTTTTATAAGTATGCTTATTCTGAAAGGATTTCTAAGTACATAAAATTCAAGGCCCCTTGAGTTTAAGGAAGCTTGATCGTATATTCTATGTTGAGCTCCTATTAGTCCATCAGGAAAAGAAATTAATCTGTCTCTGCTGATCCTCTCCGTGTCATTACAAAGCCTCTAGATTTATTTAGGGTGTTTTCATGGTCTGGTTTATATTACACTCACCCAGCACTGCATACTGGGACTGTTTCCCTAACACAGCTAAACTCTGTCCAGCTCCACTCACACAGCATGCTGTATAGGCAGAAGTCTGAAGCCGTCATAGTAGCTAGTGTGAACCTGCCCTGGGGGAATCCTCTTAGGCTGCTATAATTGTACAGGTTAAATAAAACACAATGTAGGGATAATTTCTCTAGGAAGGTTTGGCTTCTTTTTCTCTCATCACAAGAATATGGCTTCAAAGTTTTAAGCAGCTTTAGTAAAGAAGTGGAACTCCATAAAAATATAAACACTTGAAAACTCACAAGCACTTAGATCTACAAGAAACTATTTTGAACCAAATACCACCCATGTTCATGGAAGTGCTTTAATTCACACACAGGATTTGTGATTTCATGTTACCAAGAAATAACTTAAGACTAAATTAGATGAGGGAATTGGTGGCTTACCACTGCTACGAATCATTAACGATTTAAATCAGCCTAACAATATTCAGTGAAATAAATGTAATGCTTTAGATTTCTCTCCACTAAATGAAAGTAACAAGAAAGCCAGCTGTAAATGCAGAAGGCATGGTGTACTGTACAAGGGTCAACAACATACATCCAATATGATACAGCCTGCAGCCAAGCCAGAGCACACAGCTCACTGTGAACTGATGATGTCATACAGAATATAGATAAGTCCTTATTACACAGTGCATATGCATATAAACATTGTGAGTGCCTATGGCTATAAAATGGTACAGGAGAGGTTGCAACAAAGTACAATATGAATAAAATTTGAAAGAAAAAACAGCCCAAAGAAAAATCAAAGCATTTAAATCTTCAGATTGAAACATTGTTCATTTAATACATAAGGCTTTTCTCTGTAAATAGGTATTTCTTTTTAAGAAGAAATCAGGAAACAGGACAACTGCTAAATAATTTGTCCATGGAAACATCTTCACAATGCCTGTTAACATTAACGTTTTAGTACTTAAGCCCTTCAGATACAGTCCATAACCTCTAACAAAGTTCTGTGGGGGATGGCTCCAAGTACAAGCAGTGCCTAACGGCTTGTTGGGCACTACAAACAAGCCAACTGCTTGTTTACAGCTGAACACTTTTTAAAGTGTAGAATAAATGGAAGGAAGGGATGACAGTGTCAGCAAGTGTAGTTTACTTTCATTTGGCCCTAACTCGACTGTCTAAAGTCTCACCACCTGGCTCATGTCCTACCATACCTGTGTGAATTCTTAACAGAACTGACTCTTTCATGTTCTCTTCTATAATCTCGCTTCCTACATGCTGTTGCTGCACCTTCTGAGCATAAATCAACAGATACAGCAGCAACTGTAATTATACTTGTTTGCAGTGCACAGGTGTGGTATGGGAAAGGTCAGCGTAATTTCTTCCTCCTCTCCATCGCAGTTCTGAGGCAAAGTCAGAAATATGCTGCAGATGTACAGGAATAGTAAGAAACCAGAACTTTCATATATTTAGCTTTCAATGCTGCTTGAATAAATACCTTTGAAAATCTGACTCATATAAAACCCAGATTGGCAGGTATAAGAATAAAGTGGCCAACCAGCTTACAAGCTGCCTACTAGGTCCTAATTTGCACTTTAAGACACCCAACTACCTTTGGAAAAAATCTGATATTTTATAATTAGACATACAACCTTTAAAGTCATATGGCAATAGGCACAGTTTTCCTACTAGTTATCTCCCTGTTAAGAAGCCACCATCGGGTGTAACTGATCCCACCAAAACCTGGTATACATATTCTTGAGCTCCATCTACTGTCTGCCAACCCATGAACAAAGGAATTTTGTAAAGCTTCACCTGTCTTTCCTTAAATTTATTCCTTGGATTGAGGGAATGGGGGAAGGGAAGAAAAAAAAATATGAAAAGACATGAGCTTGCTTTTGTTCAGAATTAGTTCACAATTTCTGGTTATATTTTCTTCTCTTCCTGCTGGCTAAGATGTCGTTGGTCTAACTTTAGTTTTGCTAGAGAGCATAAAAGAGCTCTTCTTGTGTATGAAAAGAAGCCATTAACACAACTGCTAACTTCAGAGTTCTGTTTTTGAAAGCTTCCCCAGTCCTGTCAAAATAAAGTGTTTGTTTATCTGAGATTTATATCAGTTCCAAATATAATTCAAAGATGAACAAATTCCGTAACTTCACTAGGGTTAAGTAGATACATTTCAAAAATCATCTCTTTATCTAAAACTCCTGAATACCCGAAAATACTTCCTTTTTATACAAAGGAAGATTTTGGATGTTTAGCACTCAAAAATAAAACAAGTTACTTGGGCTCTGTCACAGCTCAGTTTTTCAAAAGGCTTTATAAGAGGCCTGTCTCTCTCCCACATTTTTGCACAATACATTATGATGAAGCTCAAGCAACAAGCTCACCTCAGCTTATATACCTCCTTTTCAACAGGGAACTAACAGAAGGATTTGAAGGCATAGATATTCTACATAGCGAACACAGCATTATACTCCCTCATTTGTGCAGGTGCTTAGTTCCTGACAGTATCCAACATACAAAAACTCAAAGCTACTCCTTTGCCAAGCATGTCTTATTGATGGCATCCCAACTGAAATGTACTAATACTCCCCTGCCCTCTAGGGCTATATCCCATGGAACCTTACTAAGCAGGTTCTTGAATAGGCCAAAGTCTGCTCTCTTGAAGTCCAGGGTGGTGAGCTTTCTGCACACTCTTCTCACTGTCCTGAGGATCTCGAACTCGACCATAGGTGAACAGTAGGCCCCACATATCAGTGCCTTGTAATACCCATAAAGCTAAGCACTAATAGAGGGCTGTGTTTCCAGATCCCTTTCAAAGCCTAATGAAGAATGACAAAACATGCCTAGACTCCCTTATTCCTGTCAGTCTCATGAATGACTGATGACATAAAACCTCTTTGCTGATGATCTTTCACTGATGTTCTCTGAATTAATTGTGGTCAAATGCTAACAGCATTTGCTTCTAAATACTGAATCTCAAAACCAAAAAGCTACACGTTTCTCTGACCTTTAAAACCAGTGTCCAGTTTAAGACAGAAATTTCTGCACAAGCAACTCGGCCAGTTGAATTGGATATATATAAGAAAACAGAACCAGTGGTGCATCTGTACTATCTATCTGTAATATCCACACGCAGGGAAGTCCAAAGAATAAGCAACATATTCAGAATCTCTCAAAAAATTATTTTTTAGGTTTTTTCCCCCTGGTTTTCTGTACCCACAGAGAACAATAACATCCAAAAGCAAAGAGATATTTTTAGTGGCAAAACTCCACAAGTAAAAAGGGGAGGTATGCTCTATGGGGCTATTAAAATAATTTATTCCCACGTAGTAAATTCAGTTTTATTTAAGGCTCTCTTAAGCTTTTGGTTTCCTCTTAGAATTTTTTCCCGCTTCTTCTGAGAACTGGTAAGTAACCAGAATTGAACCTTTCTGTATTTTGGGAAAATGACAAACATACTGCAAAGAACAGGGTGGCACTAGGAACAAATTCATAGACTGCATTTCTGGCAATGACTGAACAGCAAGAGCATCATTATGGGATCTGAGTTTGTGCCCATGGAAATCAATGAACATTTCCTGTTGCTAACGGAGAGGTCCTTCCAGAAGGCTGTATCTACTCTTTCACTCATCAGTAGCCCAGGGGAAATGAGGTGTGCTTGTATGTGCTGCTGTGGGATGGAGACCTCATCTCTGGGGTGCCTGTTGTCTTCTCTGACCACAACGAGAGCCATCTTTGCCCATCTTTCTCCTTTCAGGACCTAAATATACCTGCCTTGTGACATAACCCCTTTAATGCAGGCTGCATGAGGGGTGATAATGTGCTTTGCCTGCAGCTGAAGTCACAATGTGCTCTCGGCACTGACTCAGTGCAGCTTTCTGGGGCTCTTAGAGGATTTTAAGCTGACCTGCCTAGAAAGAAAACACTCTCATTATATCTGTGCAGTAAGAAGAAAGTGGGTTTAAGAGCAGCCTGGAGTAGATTATTTGCTGGCTGTAGCTCTTACTCAAAGCATGCACTCTGTGCTGAAAGGAATGAAGTGAGAAAATGGTGGAATGTGGAGGGATTTATTTAGAGGGGGGGGAAACATGGGTTGGTGGGAGAGGAAAGGAGGGGGTGGTGGAGATCCAGAATCAAATACCTTCCAGGCAGCAGGTTCTCCATAATCCAGAATGGGTCATGACTTCCTCGTTCTTTTTGCTGGTTTCGTTCTCACTGACAGTTTTAGTCTTGCAAACCCCTCTGGAGTAAAGCCAGTAGTCGGTCCCCACAGCTATGGTCATCAGGCTGAAGGCAGCGAAAGCACCAACGGTGGTTAAAAGCATCTGAACACCTCTGTCAAAGAGCCCCATAATTCTTCATTATACAAATACCCAACCGCCTTCTGATTCTTGGGGTGTGTGTGTTTAATAAAATAAATGAATAATAATTCCGACTAATAATATAATGGGTATATATAGAGAGATAGATATCAAAAAAGGGAGGTAAGAAAGCCCACGGAAAAGAGTGTAAATTAGAAAGACCACACGCGAAGAGGCTTGCCTTTTAGATCGGAAACGTTCTGGTTGAAATAGAAAAAAAAGAAAAAGGAAAAAAGAAAAAAAAAAAAGAAGAGATAAAAGAACCAAGAAAAAACAAACAAATAAAGAGAGAACCCCCCCCAAAATGAGACGCCTTAATCCCTTTTTCTAAAATTCTGGTCTCCAGTTTCCATATGTAATGGCTAATTTGGAGATGGCTTCCACAGTGAACAGGGGAGCAGCAGCAGCATCCTCAACACAATCTCTCATTATCTGGACCTAGACAGTTAGAGACTGTAAGAGCAGAGATGCAACCTTCAGTCTTCTTGCTTAGCTCTGCAGCCTGCGCCATGAAAATCCTTTTCCTTCCCAGTTATCTTCCTTGGGGTTTTATTTATTATATTTTTTTTCCCGGCAGCGGCAGTCGCTCCAATCCTCTCTCACTTTTGCTTGCTTGCTTCTCCTTTCCTTTCTCTCGCTCCCTACCCCCAATAACTAAATACTCTGCTATTTACCTACTGCAGGCAATTCCTTTGAAGGCCCAAGCCCGTGCA
>JAVHNF010023287.1:12233-32482 GCA_034783455.1 Micropsitta finschii | reverse complement strand
GGAACGAAGCCTTTAAAGACATCACAGATCATAAACTCAAACCATAATAAAATATGGGAATGAAGGTTCCAAGAAAGATGGAGAGGGGCTTTGGAGGAGGGATGTAGGGACAGGACAACCTGTCAGAGGGGAGATTGAGATGAGCTCTTAGGCAGAAGCTCTTCTCTGTGAGGGTGTTGAGGCGGTGGCACAGGGTACCCAGAGAAGCTGTGGCTGCCCCATCCCTGGCAGTGTTCAAGGCCAGGCTTGGAGCAAGCTGCTCCAGTGGAAGGGGTCCCTGGCCATGGCATGGGGCTGGAACTGAATGAGTGTTAAGGTCCCTTCCAACCCAAACCAATTCAAAGGTTAATTGCAAAGAAACGTCTCAGCATCTTCTTGCTCTACTTCTAACACTTTTATTTGGCTTTTTTGGCTGCAGGAGCCAATTAGTGAGCAGAACTTTGACGCATATGTGAACACACTGACTGACATGTACACCAACCAGGAGTGCTACCAGAACCCAGAGAACAAGGACCTGCTGGAGACCATCAAGCAAGCCGTCAAGGGCATCCAGGTTTAGCGGTGAGGGACAGAGATGAGCAAGCGACCAGACTGTAAGATGGAACCTATCCCTCCAAATATTCAGGTTTACATGTTAGAAAACTTGTTTAATGAATGAAAAAGGACAAAAAAAAAAAAAGGACCAAAATGTAACCAAGAGGCCATTTCTGAGACATGGAACTGATCAAACTCAAATGTTCTCGTTTACTTAACTTTGGACCTTCTTGAGAAAAGTGGGATTTTTTTCTCTACCTGGACCACGAGGTAGATCAGGATGGAAGGCTGAATCCCCCAGTAGGCTGTGGGGCTTGGTAGCTGGTGAAGAGCAGGCATCTTTCCTGAGTTGCCGTGCTCTTGTAGAGTTGATCCAAGGGTTAAAACGTTACAAGAACAGGGTCTTGTCTGATCCAAGACTAGCATCTGACTGGCTTAAACCCTCATATTGTCTATGGTCCTATGTCCAGATCACCTACTCACACGTGAATTATGTTCTGTGTTGCTACAAGTGCTGGAGCTGCAGGCCACCTGTAAATCTGAACCGGTGCTGGGCCTCCCAGCCCCGAAGCGTTCAGATCTCCACTGGGCATGGGGACTCTTTAAGTATTATAAAGTAGCTTATTTTTATTTTCTGAAAGAAATCTGAAGAGCAGTTCTGGATCTCCAGTGGAAAGCGCAATGGAAAAAAGGTTCTCAGGGAAGCTTTTGGAGTTTGCAACTACAGTATTCCTTTGTCTGTCTTAAATATGAGAATAGCTATTATGAATAGGCCAATACCAGATATTTCCTACAGAAGAATTCTTTCATGTGTCATGGTCCGGTGTATATGATTTTTCGGAAGTCTGTTTGATGACAGTTCTGGTTCTTTTCATTGTTGCGATCACCCTTGCAGTGGCGCAGTACCGCCAGTCCAGAGATCATACATCGAATGCCAGAGAAACGGCTGAGATTGCGATGAACAGCAAAAAAAACCCCAAGAAACAAACACCAACAAGAAGAGAGATGTCAATTAACGGCCAGCAAAGTGCTTACTGCCACCAATCAGTAGTTGATTCCCTACAGGTATCCACAGGGCAATGGGTATTTTTGGGTTTGGTGTTCTACGCTTGCTGCAAAATCACAGCACAAGCGCTGTAAAAAGGGAGGAAAAAAAGAGTATTCAGGTATTGGGTATTCTTCCAAAGAAGCATTCTGTAAGCAGCTCGGTCCACGCAGCCCGCTGTGCACTTAAAGAACAACTCAATGAATGTCTTTGCGACGCTGCTCTGCAGCACCCCACGTGCTCTCCTCATGTTCATTCCCATCTGGAGCTCGCTGTTCCCCTCCTGCAAATGCTTTGGAAGCAGAAAGGGGAAAAGCCCCCTGATGGGTCCCAGCGTGGGGTGCATCCTGCATCCCACATCCCTCCCAGCAGCGGGGCGGGCAGAGCTAGGGTGGATTTTGCTGAGCCCTCCTAAAGGCACGACTGCGGTGTCATTTAGAGCCCAATCCTGCAGACATTTGGGGGTTAGGGTGTAATCCATGATTTGGAGTTGATGGAAAGCTCCCCAGTGACTGCAGCAGGCACTGGGTCTGTCTTTGGAGCTCACGAGTGACTCAACTCATGGTGGCTTCCCTGTTGAGCTCAACAGGGCAGCTGGGGTGAGTGGGTTTGCTCACGTCCGTAAGTGTTTGCAGGATCAGACTCCATGAGTTCACTTATTTTAGAACCCATTCCAAGTGCAAAAATACAAAAGAAAGGGGGAAAAAAAAAAGGAAATGATAATAATTTGAGGTGTTAAAAACACAACGTTCTTAACATGTAAATAGAGTCCAAATTGATTGTGACTGCAATTCAGTTAGTATTTAAAAGTAGAGAAATTGCACTTCCTGGAAGAAAGAGAGGGGAAAAACCCATAAGTAGTTAGTTTAATTATCCTGTAAATTATTTAATTTTGGCAAGATGTATGTAATTTATAAACACCTTTTTTCCTTTTTTGCTATTTATTTAACTTTTTTTATTTATTAATTTTCTACTGGTTTGAGAAACTGGACACTGCACCATAGGAAAAAAAAAAAGGGCAAAAAAATCATAAAACCTTAAAATTTAAACCCTTTGACCATAAAAAAAGGATATTCCAAATAATAATAAAAAAAAAAGTTAAATAAAAAAAAAAAAAAAGAACCCCTATCTCCAACCCCTACTTGGAATTTTGATGCAACCGAGTTATTTTTTATATATTTTGTTATTTATTCTTTTAAGGAAGGGAATTTTTTTAAAGATATTTTATACCTGAGACCTTTTGATAAGTTTTTGGTTTGTTTTTTTTTTGCGGGGGCACTTGGGGGTGGGGGGGGCAAAAGAGAGACCTTTTCAGTTCGATCTTTCTTTTCCATTCCTATCGTTTCAGGCACTGATAACAGGAGATGAGAATCGTGTATTTATTATTTATTTAATATTTAAAGTCGGGGGGGGGGGAGTAAGCAATGTGAAAACTAATTGAAACCCTTTCTTGGCACTGCCTTATTTGCAGGCTAGTTGCAGTGTGCTTCTTCCAGTAAATTGTGATACAGGCACAGAGAAACACTGGGCTTGTCATTAATGTAGTCCTTGTCCCAGCCGTCTGTCGAGCCTCATGCTCACAGTAGGTATTTTAACATAGTGCTCAGGAGCTGTGGTCAGAACCCCTTATGACAGGGGTTGAACAAACCCTCCAGGCTTTGGGTAAATCTTCAGGAGTAACTCCTGTAACATAACAAGCTTATGTCTCATAAAAAGCAATCCAGGCACTTGGCTGCTGTTCTCCTATTGAATTAATTTCCTTTCACTGTTGGGCAGGTAACAGAAGTCTTTCCTATTTGCAGTCTGACTGCTGCCTTCTTCAGTTCACTGGCTTTGCAGAGGTTTTTCTTAAAGGTATGAATATGTTGTCATGTTTCTGTGGGCAAGATCAGGTATTGGGGGATGGCTGGCTGTTCTGCAGAAAGTGTTAATGTGTTTTCTGTTGTTCATACTACTTGGATTCCCCAACTGGTACAAGTGCCTTTGATGTCAGTTGACCTACATAAGCCGAGAGCAATTGAGGGAATTCATAATATGTTTGAATATGATGTTTATACCTTCAAGACTCTCAATATGGTTGTTCTTTTTCTTCCTATTGTCAGTCTTTTTTCTTTTGAAATCACTTCAACAATCCCTGAAGCTTGTGTAAGTTCGGAGAGGCTGCTGTCTGTTTTAAACTGAGGTGAATGTGTGATTCTGAGCTTGAATAATTGATGGTGAAGTTGGATATTAGAGACAACATTTCTGAAGCTGTTGGAAGTGTTGGAAGTGTCGGAAAATCTTTTGTGCTGCAGTTAACGTGGCTATAATGATAATAGTCCACTTGATATCAAAGCTTTTGCAAACTGTTCATATGAAGATCTGGTTAGCAGAAATCAGTGGTGGCACAGGACCTACTTCAAATCTTAAGTATTGAGTTACTAAAAGGAGAACAGTTTTCTAAGGATATGGGAACAGTAGTGTCATTGGAACAGGCTGCAGTAGAGGACTGAAAGGTAAATGGACCTTCAGGTAAGCTCTAAAATCATTAATGTGTGACTCAGCAGATTTCGTACAAGAATACAATGTGTGTTGGCAATACATTGCACATGTGAATGCACTGTTTTCAGCTGAGGGTGTTGTGGTTATACTTCTCTGCTTTTGCATTAAGAACGTTTGACAAGAGATCATAAAAAATCTCTCCCCAAGGGATTGTGCATCCATTAGGAGGCAGATTGGCTGCCTGGCTTCTGCTCAGCTGCTTTTCCTATTTAAAGCTCCTAAGGATTACTGCAGGATGGAAGGGCTTTTACTTCTAGGACTGTAAGTGAGTTTGATCTGTGAATCACCTTTCCAAGTTGAAGTTACAAGTGATTTTTTTTTTCTAAGAACCTGAAAAGCAGGGGGAAATTATCTGTTTAACTGTCAGACACTGCTTGAAGTGGGATATCTAAGACTTAATTTTAAAGCCAGGCTCATTAATACAGAGAAATAACCCTAGTGGCCTTGCCAAAACTAAATGCTGGCGCTGACGTTCTCTGACCAAACACTGTTGCACAATGTGCCTTTTCCAATGGCTGTCCCCATCATGTTACTTCTGTGTATTCAGGAAAGGGCAGTTAACATTGTTTTCATCTTCTGCAATGACTAGTTCACCAGTTCATCTGTTGCCTCCATGTTTGAAGTCCAGTGTAGGATTTCTTAATATTTCTCTCTTTTTGTATCTCTGATCTTGTTTCATCCCAGCAATTATTTTGTTGTCCCTCAGACCACCTTCTTGTGTCTCTCTCTTGCTTGCCTGCTTTTGCCACCACTGTTTTTATGCACCTGGCCAAGCCTGAAACTTTCTTACCCTCTTTTTCTGCTAGATGTCTCTCTGCCTAAAAAAAAAAACCTTGTAGCAGAGGCAAATCTCTTTGCAGAATCAAAACCACTCTGACAACATACTTTTGAAAGGACTACCTAAAGGTATTCACCTGCAGGGGATTGAAAAAGCCACACTGAAATTACAGGAATAACAGCATGTACTGTGAATGGGGAATGCTGGCTTTTTATCAGTAGTGAATTGGCTGTGCTGCTGTGCTGGAGTAGAGTGCTGTGCTAAAGTGAGCCAACTGCAGATTTTCTTTTGCAAATACTTTCTTCTTTCTAACTATATCATGCTTTTATTACCATCGGACACCTGGGCTTCAGTCACTTATTTTTCAGCAGTCAGACTGGCAGAAGTTTTTATTTCCCCCCTTCCCTTCTGGTGTGGTTTGGCCTGTTTGGGTTATCTGAGCATAGTTTGGTGAGCTGCGGAGCTTGTGTCTCAGTCTTCTAGTGTTATTGCTTGTGGCATACGTCACAGAACCAGTAGATTAGAAAAGACCTTTAAGATCATCAAGTCCAACCATTCCCCCAGCACTGCCAAGTCCACCACTAAACCATGTCATTGAGGGCCTCGTCTACACGGTTTGTGAACACTTCCAGGGACAGTGATTCCACCACTGCCCTGGGCAGCCTGTTCCAACACCTGACCACCCTTTAGGTGAAGAAATTGTTCCTAATATCCAGTCCAAATCTTCCCTGTCACAGCTTGAGGCCATTTCCTCTTGTCCTGTCACTTGTTACTTGGGAGCAGAGAACAGCCCTCTCCTGGCTCCATTCTCCTTTCAGCCAGTTGTAGCGAGCGAGCAGTAAGATCCCCCCTTGATCCTTCTCTTCTCCAGACTAAGCCCCCCCAGGTCCCTCAGCCCTTCCCCATCACACTTATGCGCCAGGCCCTGCACCAGCTCTGTTGCTCTTCTCTGGGCCTGCTCCAGCACCTCAATGTCTCTCTTGTACCAGAACTGAACACAGGTTTTGAGGTGCAGCCTCGCCAGTGCCCAGTACAGAGGGATGATCATTGCCCCAGTCCTGCTGGCCACACTATTGCTGAGACAGGCCAGGATGCTGTTGGCCTTCTTGGCTACCTGGGCACAACTGGCTTATGTTCAGCAGCCATCAGTCAGCACCCCCAGGTTTTTTTCTGCTGATCATTCAGAAAAGACCGAATGACTTCTTACAGCTCAGACACATACTGCGCTCTGAGCCCTGACTGTTAAGTACTGTCGGTGTGAAGCGGTCTTAGCCATAGCCGCACAACTCGGCTCATTGTGCCAGAGCCCAGGGGCGAGAAGGTGCCGTTCTGACGGGTGGCAGCGAATGCCCAGCTCAGTGGGGTCCGGGCGGCTCTGCGTACACCGGGGCTGGGGAGCGACGGCACATCCGACCTCTGCACCCCATGGCTCTGCTACCGGGCCTGTCGGGGCCGAGGCGCTAAGGGGTAAGGTGCGGACGCGGCTGCTTCTGCCCGGCCTTTCTGCCCACCCCTGTCCCTCTCCTGTCCCTGCGGCGGGAGGCGGGCGCGCCCGGGTGAGTCAGCGCCGAGACGCGGGGCCGGGGTGGGGGGGGGCGCCGGGGTGGGCAGGACCCGCCTGTCCCTTTAAAACCCCGCCCGGGCCGCTGCGGGCCGCAGCCGTCGTCGGAGCCGTCGCTAGAGCCGCGCTGCTCGTCCCGGCCAGGTGAGCCCGCGCCCGGTACCCCGGCAGCACGGAGCGGAGCCGGGGGAGGCAACAGCTGCAGCCACTCCTCGGGGCTGCGGGCGGGCGGCGGGAGCGGAGCGGGCTTAGTGGTAGCTGGGTGCGGCCGCTGCCCTCCCGCGACCTGCGCTCTTCTCTTCCTTCCCTTCCTTCTCGTCCTCCGGCGCTGCCCGCCCGTTAGTTACTGCTCCGTGCTAGGCTTCACGTTGGAACAGGGGCCTCTGAGGGCGAGGCTGCCCTCAGGAAGCTTCATGCGCCCGCAGCACCTCTGGGTGTGGCGACGGCGCTCAGGGGAAGAGGAACCGCTCCCAAACTCGGTCAAACTTCCCCACATACTCTTTTCTTGTCGCGGAGGTGCACGGAGGGGAGGCTCAGCTGCGTTAACGGTGGTAGCGTACGTTCGCTTTTCAGCACGGAGCCTCGAAGCGACGCGGCTCTTCCGCGCCGGCCGGTGAAGGCAGGGTTCGCCCGGCTGCGGGCCCCGTGCTTCGGGCTCTGTCTGGGGCTACGGCCCCTGCCCTCCTCCCCGGGTGCGGCTGCTGGCAATGGTGCAGCCGCTGGCACGGGCACAAAAGAAGCCCTCGCGCAGGCAGTGTTCCGGGTGGGCAGTGATCCCCGGGTTTGGCCTTCGATCGCACCTGCGCCGTGTCACAGGGAGCCCTCTGCGGTTCCCCGCTCGCAGAGCCAGGCTTGGCTGGGCGCGGCTGTCCCCACCCTGACGCGTCTGTGAGCAGGAGTGCTGAGATGTTGCCGCTGTCCTGTGAGTCAGTCCTCGAGCGAGGAGGGGAGACAGGGCAAAGGAATGTGGCCGTGTACTTCAGCGGGAAGAAAAGTAAAATGATTTGCAGAAGTGGGTTGTGTCCTTATAGATGTCAGCTTTCATTCTGATTGATACTAGTTGTTCTTATGTTCATATTCAAATGCCGTATCCATTCAGAGATGCTCAGAATCCAACATACAGGTCAAGAGTGAAAGGATCTTTTGGGACCTCGCTGCCCTTGAGTGATCCATCCATAGGTGTGCTTGCCTTCTGTTTGTGGAGCTACTTGTTATAAGTAGCCCTTGTGAGTATAGTTTCCATTAGCTAATGGTTTGCGTTGATAGAGTGGTTTTCCTGTAAAGTCCCATAAGTGAGAATAACTTGAATAAGGAGAAATAAAAGTCCTTCATTTTGTATGTGCATAGCATCTTCCTGGAACGGAACATCCCAGGCTATTAGCAGAGTCTGTGGAAGAGAACGGTTGAAGTACGTTTGTGGTACAAAGGGGTTTGAAATCCTTTCCTTTAGAACTGATGTTTTCTCAAAGTAGTGGTTTTCAGTGTTCTGCTGAACCTTGTCCCAGGTGATCTGTGGAACTATGGTATGTGCAGTTGGTTAGCACTGTATATAAGTGAATGATTCTGAGTCCTTATTTCATGTACAGCAGATACTGGTATCTTCCTCACTCTCCCTCCTCTCCTGTGTTGGACCATGCCCTAGTTTTTGGAAACCTGACATAAACGGCC
Source organism: Micropsitta finschii (assembly GCA_034783455.1). Lineage (NCBI taxonomy): Eukaryota > Metazoa > Chordata > Aves > Psittaciformes > Psittacidae > Micropsitta > Micropsitta finschii. The sequence goes on along the minus strand of JAVHNF010023287.1, from coordinate 24,355 downwards.
TCCAAGAGAAAGAGTTTCCATTCTCTCATTCCGGGGATGCCGTTTCCTTGGCTCAGATGTCTGGGAACACCCGTTGCTCAATCTCTGTCTATGAGCATATAATAAGCGCTGCTTAAAATGCTAACTCTCCTTATTGAGCACTGCGATTGCTTGTGCATACCTGACACTTTTTGGATGGCTCACATGGGTGTTTTCAGCTCTTATGTGTGGGAGCAGCCTCTGGGAACTGAGATATGGGACTGTTTTTAAAAACACGCTTTTCTGTCACCAAACAGTTATGGAAATAAGGTACTGAATATAAGTCCAGTGTAACAACAGGTTTGCAAATCAGCAATTAATTACTGTGGGAGTCAAGTTCAAAACAGCTGCTATTTCTTTTAGTAGAGCAACATTATGATTCAGGTTTACGTCATGTGGATTTAGGAGGAAAACTGGTTGTAGAAACTTGCCTTAGGGTGTTGAAGTGTTAGTTTACACCTGGAAGGTAGAGATTGATTCCTTTGCAGTTTAAGGAAGAAGAAGTTAGTGCAATTTTCTGTTTACATGTTCAGACCCTCCCAGAACTTGTGAAAACTACATCAGATAAAATCGATCCCTCAGAGAACAGCAAGAGTCTGTTCTCAGACATGAGTGCCTTACAAAGCAGGGTGTGACAAGAGATGCATTTGTTCTCCCAGGAAAGATCTTTCTCTGCAAAGCTTCTTGCAAAACCTCCCATTTTTCACTTTTGCCAGCTAGCTGCTGATGGCTGGTTGGTTGCTATAAGCGTTGTTGTGTGCTGATGGTATGAACCTCCCAGTTCCAGCTCAAGTGAAGGGTGTGTTGGTTCTGTTCCTGGACTCTGTTCAAGGTTTTTGTTCCAACAAGCCTGATTCAGTGTTGGCTTTAATTGATTTAAAAGCAGGAGTGTTGCAAAAAGCTGTTCTGTGGTTGTTTTGTGAATGTGCTGCAGTTGCTTTGCTTCAGCTTTCACTGGTGTTTTTCAGTTTTTTCTGACAAGCAAGACTAAAGGACTCGAGTTGCTCATCTTTGTACTGGTTGTAATGCTGTCAGAGTACAAAGGTTTCATTGTTAGGTACTTCATTTTATTAAGAATAAACATTAAGGATTTCATGACTCAGTAATACATCATCCCCCTCTAACCAACATGGTTAATGGTGCCAGTAGCAGGTAGCAGCCTGTTACAATTCTGTAGTCAGTCTTTAAAGGGCTGGGTTGGATTTTTGCTCAAAGAAAGATTAATCTCAAATAAATTGATTCATGACTGATTTTCATTCTTTGTCTTATTTTTCTGATTCCCTGGGATCTTAATTTTCCCTTGAAGTAAAGTTACTTTTGTTACTTACACCCAGGTTGCTTCAGAAGATGAAAGGTTTTCTTTCTGTATCTTAAGTGAGGAAAGGTTACAGCAGTTAGACTGCAGAAGCCATCTAATTGTGTTTCTGCATTTTATTCTCATAACACTTGCTATACCTGCTAAAAGTAAGGATTTCTCTGCTCTCTTTCTACAGGTACAGTATGTTTATGGTAGATAAACCAAAAAATAAACACTTGTTCTATAGTTTTTTCCAGATTCCCATGATAAAGAAACTGTTTTCAATTTCTTGCTGGTTCTCTGAGCTCTTGGTTTCAGACTGATCATGGGGTGGAGATGAGTTTGGTTTGCCTGGGAAATGTTCCTCAGTGGCTTGTACTGCTTGCCTGGGAGAGCCCCAGCACCACCAGAACAGAGACTGATTGAGAATAAAAGAAGAATCTGACAACCAGTTGCAAGGCCATGCCCAGGCCTGGCTGTGCAGTTGCTGGGGGTTGGCTCGCAGGGTGTGGGAGCTGGACTTGGGGGAACCGGTGACAGCAGTGAAACCGGTGCAGTTTTGGTTCCAGGCTCAGTTACCAATCTGTACAGCGTCAGTGGCCTTGAAGTATTGCTGTCTTTTCTTTCCTACCTCTCATCAAGCCAACACTTCACTTTTGGATAATGCTCTCCACAGCTTGGTCGTGGAGTTCCTGAGAAACGAGGTTTAACTTCCAACGGGCAAAATAATACTTGCTCCAGGTACCAACCTGGGTGACTAGAAGGGAATGTAAGTGGCAATGTCTGCCCTTTCAGTAGTGGAATTTGAGAGTAGAGTTTTGGGAATATGTCAGGCCTCTTAAATATTGCCTCTGGCTTATAACATATAGAAAAAAATTCCTACTTAGTTAAGAGACCCTTCCAATAAAAGAGTAACACAGCTCTGCCAAACTTCCCTGGCCAGAAACCAGAGCCAAAAAAAGTCAGTGCCTTGTAACATAAGCATATCACATCAGTGTTCATTTCTTCAGTGTGTATAGTCTGTCTCAAGGTTGAGTTTTTCCCTATTTTTTTTTCCATATGTTAGCAAGATGTTGTTATGCAGGTTCTGGCAATGGAGCAATGATAATAGAATCACAGAATGGTTTGGGTTGGAAAGGATCTGAAGGTCCAGTTCCAACTCCCTGCCACAGGTAGGGACACCTTCCACTAGACCAGGTTGCTCAAAGCGCTTTCCAGCCTGTGATGGGTGATGTTGATTATCTTGCCTCAATGGCTCTTACTTTTGGAGCTATCATTTTAAGAGAGTCTTTGTTACCTAGTATCTGACAGCCTTGTTAATAGCTGGTGTTCGTAGCTTGTCTTGTGATCCTTAACTACTGGGGAGCCACTACAAAACCATATGCTATTAGAGGCATTTGTAGCCTGTGTCCAGGATTAAACAGCATTATGACTTTATACAATGTCTGCATTAATATAAGCAGTTCCAATGTATTCTATAAGTACTTGAGGAATCAAGCATCTGATTTAAATGCAACTACTTTTTTGCTGCATTTTGGCTTTGAGGTTGACCAGGATATGATGTTTCTGCAGTTTTCCTGCTGGTGAGTTTTAAGCTTAGTTGATTCTGTTCCTAATGTATTCTCCACTTCCTAAGTTTAAGTATTTAAAATGCAGAAGAAATGCATTTTTAAGGCATAAAGGTAACTTTTTATTGTGCAATGGAATTAAAACCTCTCACTATTGCGTTATTACTGGTGGCGTGGCTTGGAAACTCTTAAATCTGCTTTGTTGCTTGGGATTAGCAGGTTCACTGAACTGTGTCACTTTCAGTGCTGTAGCCTTTTGAGACTGTGTAACGTGTTGATGGAGTTGTAAATACATTTACAAGTCTATTTGTTTTATTTCTTCAGCATTCTTTCAAGATGTCTACTGTCCATGAAATTTTAAGCAAGCTCAGCCTTGAAGGAGATGTAAGTATTATTATCTAAACAAGAAAAGTTTGGTTTACCTAACTGGCACATCTTGTTTCTTTTGCAAGACTCTCTACTAACAGATGTATTGAGCTGTACAGTTTACAAGATTCCACACATCTCTTCTACTTAAACTGGCATTAACCTGAAACCTAGTCAGCAGTGATCAGTTTTCAGCCACAAAGCAGCCGTAAACAATAGGACAATTATTTGAGGTGACTGGTAAATGAAAGGTCTTCAAACTGGCCAGCAGCATGAGCAATGTTGATGTGCTGGGCCGTATGAGAGAGATCACAGGACAGACTGAATGGCTAGTTCACATCTGTGATCCCTCTTTCTTCCAAAGGAGTAAGTGAGTTAAGGATGATGAGAGGAGGTGGAAATGCATTTGGGTTTGATGACATCTTTTTAGTTTTCATCCCTCTTCCACCCCATGTCCCCTCCCCATTAAAAATGGAGGAATGGAAAACATTATTTAATAGAAATGAAAATGTGTGGCATCTTATTCCTGTAGCTGTTGTCATCAAAACCAAAGTACCTCTTGAAAAAACTTATTTTCTCAAACTACATGTATCAATTTTTATTTTGAAAAGTGTGAAGACTCTTGGTTTTGATGCTGTGTTTTCCAGCACATCAGAACTTGCTTCATAGTTTTATTGAAATACCAGAAAGCCACACTCTGATTTCTTCTGTTGCAACATTAGATGGTGGGATTCCCAGTGTAATGTCAGGATATCATATCATGAATTCATTATTCTGCGATTGTCACAGAAGAGGAAGTAAATCCTATCCTTGCTTTATTTCGTCGTGTTACTTATAAACTTGCTATACTTTTAAATTCTGTAGCCGGAACTCCAGATCTGAGGTCAGTACAAGCAAACTTTTTGCCTATTTTTGACCTTGTTGTGAAATAAATTATGCCATATGATGTTTGTGCAAGAGCTCTTGCAAAAGAGTGGCTAATGCACTGTAGGTAAGTAGCAAAGCTGATTCTGTACTGCAGAAGCAATCAGCCCTTCAGATTTCTTGGCCACGTTTGTTTCAGTGGAGAATTACTGGAATATTATATGAGGTATCTGTTCTCAGGGGCAGAAATTTTTCTTCCATGGTGCTTGTGAGTAGTTGCAGAAGTCAAATTGGATTATTGCTCCATTGTCATCAGAAATCCTGCCTTACAATGTAAGAAATATCAGGGGGCTGGTTTGTTCTATAGAAACTAAGTTGGAATCCAGAATCACATAGTAGCTATTCTGCATAAAGGATATGCTCAGTTCCACCAAGCAATGATTCAGCAGGTCCAGTGATGTTAAACACAGTACTTCCACCACCCATTTACAGAATGGTTGCAGCTGAACCTAAGCCCTGTCTTGTGCAATAAGGAATTCTTGTGTTCTGCACCAGCGGTGTAGTGATTGATTTGTTTCAAGACGAAACAAATTTGTTTCAAGACGAAGACACTGGAAAATCAGTTGGCAAAAGTCTTGTCTGAAAACACAGTACCAGTACTGTACATTCCTCTGCCACAGGACAGAGGGAAAGCTGGCTCTCAAATTGCAAATATGTTACGTGTTTTGTCAAGAATACAAGATCATCTTACAGTAAAACACTCTGTCCAGATGACTCAGAAAATACATGGAGCTTTGGATGGGTGGAAGGAGGGGTACCCAACTCTGCTTAGCTCGCCAGGTGACTTGCTTCAGCCAATTGAGAGTGCTAGCTAATTAGGTAATGTGCCACATGATTGTGTCTATTAATGGGCTTTAGTTTAGGAGTCTTCCAGGCACACAGATTTCTCCTAGGCGACACTGCACATCTCCAGTTCCTGTTGCTGTTAGCAATTTGATCTGCTAACAGGAAAGGCTGTATTTTGTGGTGTGGCTGAGGGCCAGACTGGGACCATTTTTCTAGACTGAGCCCACGGTAAGAGGCAAAAGATGGAATGATTCAGTTTATTGGTGCTTTCTTGACTTCTCCTCTCCACAGCGTAACACAGACTGTCTCAAGAGGACACAGTGGTTGCAGTTGAAGGAATCTGTTTGGGACAGTGGGACCTCGATAGCATAGTCAAACGTAGTTAAAAAACATGGAATCTTGTAGTTAAAATTTGTCCTCTTTATAACAATTTGCATGTAAAAAGATCCTCCAGGGATATTAAGATAGTTTAGTTCTTTTATGAACCTGACTTTATGTCGGAGTTAAGGACTGAAACAAAAGTTTCCAGGGATCTTTCACAGGAAAGCTTAACTGTTAGTGCACTTAGGAAACAGCTCTGGCAATTTCAGTGTTGGTCACTATGCCTTCCTGCCAGAGGTTAGGTCTCCAGTAAGTTCTGACTTACTCATTGCTAATTGTCCATCTCTCTCTACTATTTTTAAATTCTAGCCTATGATCCAAATTATTGGCTTCAAATCTGAAATACTTCAGACTTAAACTGTCTTTGAATTAGCTTTCTGTAGTCAATTTCCTTCAGATCTAGCCAGAAAACTCCACATCTTAGAAGCCTGAGGTTTAGTGAATAAACTTGGAATGTGTTAGGGTTTTGCTGCAATAATATATCTATATGTGTATAGTCTTTCGTATAAGCATGGCTGCGAGTGTATTTCAGGATAATATGTATCAGCAGAACAGAGTTCAGTGGATCCTGGGAGAATTCTGTTTTGACATAACCCAGTGGTAGTTCTTGAACTTAAAAATGTGTCTAAATAGCAGTTAACCAAGAGACACGTATTTCATTACCTGCAGTGAGGACAGGGTTACATGTCTTAACTTTGAGGTGATTCTTCTTCTTCCAGCATTCTCTCCCACCAAGTGCCTATGCCACAGTTAAGGCCTACTCAAATTTTGATGCTGACCGGGATGCTGCAGCCTTGGAAACAGCCATCAAGACCAAAGGTGAGGAATGTGGGATGTGGCTTTGATTCTGCTTGTAAGGTAGAATGCTGTTTTGGGGAGGGGGAAAATTAAATTAGAAAAGAAAAAGGTGCCATGTCTCCTGAGCAACATTTCAATGTACTGGAGGGTACCTATTATAGGAGGTGTTGGATTTTTCAGAACTTACAGGTGAAATCTTGACCGAGTTAGATTTTGAACTCTGTAAACACATGCTTTAAGCATACTTATGAAGTTTATAGCCAAGAGTTGTTGAGGTTATCACTGATGAAAATGTCCACTTTCTTCTCTTGACTCATCAGTACTTCAAATTCTGCTGCTTTTCTGCCACTGAGAATGAAGTGTCAGCTTCTGTAGCAGATTTGGGACCAAGCTCTGAATAATGTATTTCTATTGGATTATTGGATTGGGCATTTTTTATTCCTTTCAGCTCTCCAAACAGCTGCATGGGGGTGGTTCGAACATTTTTCTCCCGGTTTTTGAACTAAATGCTTATGTATCTTGTATTAGTTTGGGTCAGAAAGTCCTAGAAACAATGGTATCTAGTTTCTGAAATGATTTTGCAGTATTTCAGAGGCAGGGCAATGTGAGAGCCCTCTGCTTCTCTGAACCAGGCTCTCAGGTAGGCTTCCATCTCTTTAGATCAGTGCCTGAATCCATCACTTCCACTGACTGGTAGGAAACCATAATGGAGCACGGCAGAAATGCAGCTGCACATTAAAACCTGGAATACTGAAACAATTAGGAGTACCTGGAGTATGAACTACAACTCTGGAGTAATTCCTCGGTGGTATTTCCAAGGCAGTGATCCTCTGTCCCAGTCCTGCTCTGGAGCAAAGAAAGGGTGTGCCGCACTTCCCAGACTTCCTCCAGGCCAGAGAAGCAAGGCTGGGTATAGCTGGAACTGCCAAATCTTTTTCGTACATGCTGGGAGAGGGAGAAATTTAACAGCCAAGTGGTTTCTCATGAGGAAGAAATGCAGTCTTCCATCAGTGCCAACAAAGCACATGTTTGACTTGTTATGAAATGTAAAATATTGCCCCTCCCAAACTCCTCCTTTCACAAGATTTCTTAATTTAACTGGAGAAATCCTTTGCTCATCACAGTAGGTTCAGTTCTGATTTTGAATCATCATATGGTTTGCTTTTATTGTCAAAAATCCTCTTGCAAGAGAGAGGTAAATGTCATTGTGTTTGGCAGAAGATGCTTTAGGTGTATGTAAAGTTTTGTCTAGGCTTAATAATCTTTCACAGCTCTGATTATAGAGCAAATCCAGATGTGTCAAATAGACCTTCGGACTTTAAGGGCAGGTACCAACTTACATGTTTGAACACTCAATTAATGCAAAAGGAAGTTGCAGTATCGTAGGCAGTAGAAAAGCTTTTCCAGTCAGGAAAGACAAGGTCGTGTTGGGTTTTTCCTGTCTTCCAGCAAAGACAAGAGTTTGCTGAGTTTGGTTTTAAGAGACATGGAAACATTTTGTTAGATGATTCCCAACTCTCTGAACAAATAATAGGGAAACCTTTTCATGGACCTACATGTCTATAGGGTTGAACTTCTCTCTGTTTATTAGCTCGTTCTAGGGGAGCTGTCTGAGGAAGTTGTCTTTAGAAGGGAGAATCTCTTTATGGTTTTAATACTGAGTCCTTACCATAAAGACTGTCTCAAAGCAAGTATTCCTGAGGGAAATAAAGAACCAGAGTGTTAGGATCCTTCTTCCAGGTGGTGTTTTCTTGGACTTCAAATGCTTCCTTACAGGATATTTTGATCTGGTAATAAAGAAAATCTATTAAAATGTGAATTCTCTAAAGTACGTGTGGGTTTTGAAAAGTTACCATCTAATGAATTATCCATCTGTTTCTTGGTAATGCAAACTCCCTGAGGCAGAGTCCTGAATCTCTGTTTTGGTCATGGCATATGAAATGGGTGAAACTTTTTACTGGCTAAACAACAGCTGTGTGTTTGTTTCGAGGCAAAGATCTGGAGTATAGTGTCTGACTGTTCTGCTCTATGTAGTATCTAAATAGTCTAATATTCATTCACATTCTGCAGATTGATTCCCCAGAGGTCAGACATCTCTTATGTACTGTGGGATTTGTGGGAAATACTGTGATGTGTTTACTGGGGCTTAGATCTCTTTGCAGGAACTGTACTGCACAAATACATTGCCCAGCCCTTCGCTGGGCTTTGTGTGGAGTTGAGTTAAATGCAGGGGTATATGTATATCCAACAGTTTAGACAGGCTGTTCACACTGATATGCAAAAGTGGCTCTAGATGATACAAAACAGGTTTGTAGTTAGCAGTAGTTCAAACGCAGATAACTCATTGCAGCTGTGGTTTGTTCCTTTTGTAAAAAATGTCATTGCTATGCCTGTTTCATTTTTATGCTATTTAGTGGTCCTGTGGTGACTTCATCTAGTGCCTTAGTGTGTCCTTTGTAAATGTTGGCTTTTTGCTGTATAGGACAAGAGGCTGCTTTATTTTTGTATAATGCTCCATTGTGCCCTGTATATAGATCAGCTCAAGTATAGGAGCCTAAATAGAAGAAATTAACTAGAAGAGTACTAACAAAGTGTATGTTAGGTTTCCTTTTAATTCTTTGTAGGAAAGAAGACTGCTGAAGTGTGTCTTTTCTGTTTCAGAGTTATTCTCTAGCATTGAGACTTTATATGTCTCAATTTGTTAAATAATTCTGTTGTCAGACTAGGTTATGAATAGTTCATTACTTGCAACCTAAATTGCAACCTTTTACTGAGATCTCATGGTATACCATTTTATTCCATGACTGGCAGAATTCAGACACAGGTTTGTTGTAGGAAAGTGCTTAGAAATACATCTATAATAAATTGATTATACCCAGAAATTGGTAAAATAATGACAAGGTGTAAAGATTGATCTCACTGTTCATGTAGTGTATCCAACATGCCTGTACCTTTTAACATCTTTTTTACTGTTACGAAGTGAAAGTTCAGAGTAAATCTGCTGGCATGCTGCTAGGGGAGGATAGTGCTTGAAACCCACCAGACTGCGTCAGCCACATATTCAGAGTATTCATAGTATCCGTAAAGAAATATCTTATTGCAACATGGGTTGGGTTTGGTAAAATCTCACTGAGCAAAACACAGCTGAAACCGTTTTTATTTTTTTATCTAATTTTTTCCCTTTGACTCCACTGGGGTTTATCCAAGGAAAATAAGACACTGCAGATCATGAGCTCAGTCAGGTAGTCCTAGGACTGTGTTGGCACCAGATGCACAATGGTGTTGGTGTCTCACAAGGGCTAATCACATACATCTCATACTAATAATTTTAGGTGAGCTACAATTCCATTTCATACACACATGTAGATTATTGATCTCTGGAGTACCTAGATGCTGTTAGGACAGAAATGGCTTCTGGCATTCTGTCTTTGAAGATGAAATGTCAGGAAAGAGACTCCTAGTAGATCAGCTGAATGAATGCATGCCAGCTCTTGCAAAATTAAAGTATGTTAGCTCTGCTCCCACCTTGAAAGCAAAGTGACTGTCCATATCGGATGCTCTGTTCAGAACAATGCTGGTGCTGTTGTTTGGGCCCATGGAGATTCAAGTACAGTGTCTTTAAACCAAAGCAAGTGGCAACTCTGATTGATCCCATTGGCCATGTTCATTTCCTCTTCTTTTGCTGACTGAGCCATAGAACTGCGATTTTACCAGAGCAACAGATTAACTCTTTTAGAATTTTCCTGCATTTAAAAAAAAAAAATAAAACCCCAAGAAAGCCACAACATTGAATTTCTCTTTGCCCAGAAAAGCACTGATAAAATCTGTCCAGCCAGAATCAATTTGGAAATGAACTTTTGTTTCACTACCCTGAAACTTCCAGAGATTTTAGTGAACAGCAAAGAAAGCTGTATGAGCTGCTCTCCTGCTCCACCCCAGCTCAGCAGATGTGAGTCAGCATCCTGTCCATGCAGGGTGATTCCCAAGTGTGAAGTGCAAGTACACGTTTTCCACTAAATGCCAGAGCAGTGAGTTAACTTAATATATCCTTCCACAGAGCATATGAATAAGAAACTTGGACACAGTCATTTATGGGCTTCTATCTTTTCACAATTCTGATAAAGCTTGAAAATGTAATTTGCTTGTTTTGAATGCCACGAATGGTTTAAATTCAGAATTTCTTAAAAAGCTCAAGACATTGGCTTATGCTGTGGCTCAGCAATGGCTGAAAGGCCCAATTGTGTGTGTGTGTGTGTGTCTGTTTCCGGACTGGGAGAATTTGTTTTCTTTTTTAAAATGGGAACACTTTAAAATGTGCAGGAGTAGGTTATGGCCAAAATGTGCAGTCAGCCTGTTTTCAACGCCAAATTTGTAACTAAGACATACAGTGCCTTTTGACTTCTGCAGGCCAGAAGAATGTGAAGCAGTGATTTAGGTCTGCCTCAGCATGAGCTAAGGACATGAGGCTGTCCAGTACAATATCGCATTGTGAAAAACATGAAGAGGGTTTCAGAGAACATCATACTACTATAAAGAGCACAGTAACAAGACAGCTTCTTTAACTCTGTCATATGTCTTTACTTGTATCACATGGGAGAGGAAGGATCCTCAGGACACTTTCTACTGTCTGCTCCATTCACATTGACAAGGGTCATTATTAGACTGACAGAAAGTAAGGGCTTTCTGATCAGAACTTTATAAAGTTTTTAGTAGATGCTAATGGGGTATTAAAATAGGTTTCCTTTCCTGTGAAACAAAGGGTAGTTTCTATCAAGTCACTTACCTGTGGAAATCAGGCCTGCAGTGGAGGTGGGTGATGACCTTTGCCAGCTTTCTCTGTAAGTCATCCAGAAAGATGAGTTAGTTAAAACTAACTTTAGTAGTATCTTCTTTCCCCCCTCCTCTCCTTCCCCTCCCCTGGTGCCCTTTCCATATTCTTCAAAACTGAGGTGCTGTTGGTACCTGCGTCAAATGCTGTGTTGGTATACAGTATTGAAAGCATAATGCTTTTGTATATCAAGATGCCCACTCTCAATAAAGCAGAATAGCCCGTTTTCTGAAACAGGTTTAACACCCCCTCTGCCTTCCCTTCCCCCTTCCCCTCCTCTCTGCCCCCTTCCCCATTTTTTTCCTGCGTGTACACACACACACTTGCTTAGTCAGTGGCACTAAGACTTCATCCTGTTAATGCACATGCAGGGTGATACTTAAACTGTAAAAGTCATGATCAGGGAGCACAGACCGTGCTCATTTGGTACGCAAGGCTATGCATAATGTGGCACATGTAACCAGAAGTGGCAGCTGGAAGTTCTAAGACTAAAGTGCTACCATAACAGATGGGCATCATTGTTTGGAATGGACTCTGCTTGTTGCAACTGCGTATAGTAGTTATCAGTCAACATATTAAGCAGGGCTCAAATGGTGAGCATTTAATGAGGGGATCTCTCCTTCCCTTCTGTCTTTCTCTTGTGTGGTATATTAAACTAATTTCTTACTTCTGACAAGGAAGAGCTGCCTGTTCTTCACCACTGCTTTCTCCTTCACCAAAAGATTCTGCTTGATCTAAGCAAAGGCTTCTAATGCATGTTTATTGCATAATAATAAGGTATTGTTAAAAACCTCACAGGAGCCCAATTCCACCTTCTTTCATCAAGACAGTGAAAGAAACTTGAAGTGTTTTCTATATATTGGCCTTCAACTTTGAAAGTAGATGAAGGCTTTCGTTTCTGTGTTCCTGGCGTGGCAGCCCTTCAGCGTTACTTCAGGAATGATAAGTAAATTAAAACTTAGATAATTTAGGTAACCATAAAGTAGGCATCCACAATATTTATTTGTGAATTTTTAAAGTTAATCTTAGAATACCGGTGTGATTTGCCCCTTTGATTTTGTGACCCATAAATAAGATGTGTACCAGTGTATCAATCCCTAAACACAGGGCTTTTTTTTTTTTTTTTTTTTTTTTTTTTTTTTTTTTTTTTTTTGGT
>JAVHNF010023287.1:0-12133 GCA_034783455.1 Micropsitta finschii | reverse complement strand
CAAGACAGCTTCTTTAACTCTGTCATATGTCTTCGTAGGTGTGGATGAGGTCACCATCATCAACATCCTGACAAACCGCAGCAATGAGCAGAGGCAGGATATTGCTTTTGCCTATCAGAGGAGAACCAAAAAGGTAACAAAATATGAAGAAATACCAAGTGTTCCATATTCTTGTGGACAGTTAGATTTTTTTCAGGGATTGCGTGTTTCACCATTAACTAGGTGCAAACTGGAGATGAGTATTATTTGGTTTATCTTTTTGCTGAAATTAAGGGATCATTTACTTTGTCCGTGATCCCACAGTTTAGGACTGGTGGGACTTTCAAATTTGCTGAGTGTGCACAACTGGGACTGAAGTCTGACTGAAATACCACTGCCATAAATCAGGGTGGGTGACATAGCCAGCCACAGGATTCCCTAGTGAAATATGTTAAACAGCAGCAAAAAGCCATTGACATGAAATGCCTCAGTTTGAAGAAAAAGATGAAAGGGGGATGACTTAGGGGATTGAATTTTTTGTTTGATTGCTTTGTTGCTGTCAGGACAACTCGGCATAAGGAAGTACTCTATTTCTATCCACAGAGCTTGCTTAAGTAAGGAAAAACTGCAGTTAGCTGTACTACAAACTCTGCAGATGTGGAACAAAGTGAGTTAAACCATCGCTAGGTACTCTCCTGTTAGAAATACCTCGGGTACTGAGAGAGATGGAGAGAAATCTGTACAACATGCAGAGTTCTGAATAATGAGTCTTGCTATCTGGAAGGCAAGAGCTGTTCTCTTGACTTCTGAAGTGTTGAGAAACTTACTATAATTGAAGTTTTATGCCCATGAAAAAGAGGAGATTCGTGTAGAGCTAGGATTGTGATGAATGTATCTCTTTCAGGTTTTCCAGACCCCAAATGGTAGTCCTCCAATAGCAGCCCAGAGTGCTCATCTGAACACAAATGTAAATCTAGAGTTATCTAGAGCTTTTATGTGTTGCTAATAGAGGCACATGCAGAAGCACGCACAGGTTGGACACATGCATGTGTGCACACGTCTGCACTCTGTGGTCACAGCCTGCGGGCACTGGGTATGTTGTGCACACAGGAGTGTTCCCTCATAGTGACATGTATCACATGAAGCTTTGCTAAAGGTTTGGCATGACTACACAAATGCACAGTCAACAAAATCTGAAGCTTTTTTGCATCTGTTTCTCTCTCACATTTTTCCTTGCTGCAACTCAAGAGCAAACTGAATTTATAGAGTTTATCAAGTGCCAAAGAATAAAACAGTCTGTAGAAACAATGGAATTTGCAGGAGAAACCACCTAGTGAAAAACAAGTGAACAGCAGGAGGAGGAAGTGAGATATGGGAAGACATGTACGCATAACTTCATGGTTTGCTTTGGCAGCAGGTTGCGCAGGTTTCTTTGGTGATGTGCTGCATTATACAAGGCTGCTCAGTTTGTGTCTTGCAGGATTTCTTAGTGGATCATTACAGTTCTTGAAAGTCACAGATCTACCTCTGTGTTCATTGCTTTGAGCTGAGCTGTGTCTAATGGAAACTGTCTTGAGGAAGGGCGTTTGATCTATGCAGTCGTTCCCCATCACTAGTGTTAATGGAGCTACCAGTGAATATTGGAGCTGCAAGAACTTCTCTCGGCTAATTGGAATTCATGGCATTGTCCTGAAATTTATTAGAGGCATAGGGTGTTTTTGGTGTTTCAGCTGGTGACTGAAGAACCTGTTTTCACATAAATAAATGATGTCTGCAAAACTGAGTTATTGTACTAAAATGTTTCTTAGACTAAAACAGCTAGATGGCCCAAACTCCCATTTATTATCCTGGTCAGTCCATGCAGTGGAGTGCCCTGGCTCCTTATCAATGTGGTACCAACTTCTCTGAGGTCAGTTTGTGTACCCTCTTTTCACTTGCCCATCAAGTTCACACTTTGAAATGCAGCAATACCCTTCTATAGATTTAAATTCAGTTTAGGAAATACATTCATGGACAGTCATGTCTGTGAACCCCAGACTTGATCCCAGGGGTTTCAACTTTATAACTACACCACAACGAAGCTGATAATTACCTTTATTGAAGTTGCATCTGAAACCCGTAAAAGAGGGCATGCCTCTAACTTCATTTGCTACAAATCTGCATGCGTCCTGTGAAGTCAACATACTTGCCCATTTCATTCTCTAGGATTGACTGGCAGTTAACAATAGAGACTTTGACTGTGCTCTTCTGGTAGTTTCCTTGAAGACAGGGATAATTTTTCTGTGCTTATAGACAATTTTTTCTCTTCAGCTGTTTGGGAACTGGGCCTGTGCAGTGGAATAACTGTGTGGTCAGTTTTCCGATGTCTCAGCTAGTAAAGGGCTGGGATAATTGGAAAAACACAAATGATACAGTGCTACTAGGGAAACTATGGGAGTGTGATGAAGAAACGCTGACCACAGGGAATTGGACTGGGATCCATCTGTGGCTTGTTAGCTCCAACAAAGAGTCAGTGCTTCAGGACTGGAGCAGAGCTGTTCGGCTGTGTCTGCACCATGCTTCCCAGCACTTTGTCAGCCACCAATGGATTTCATCTTTTTTACAAAGGATGAGAAAAAATTCCCTTGCCCTAATTTCTTTCTTAGGCTTCCACAAAAGAAAAGCTCTTTATATTCTTTTTCCTTGTCAGTTGGGTAAGAAACAGTGTTGCAGGCTTGGAGACTTCAAGCACTGCAGGCTCAATTCTCTGGAGATCAGAAGCGAGCTTTAACTTTTTTCTTCCATCATCCCTCCTTTTTTACAGGAACTTTCTGCAGCGCTCAAGTCTGCTCTGTCAGGTCATTTGGAGGCAGTGATCTTGGGCTTGCTGAAGACACCAGCTCAGTATGATGCCTCTGAATTGAAAGCTTCCATGAAGGTAAATGAGCTTTGACATTTAAGTATGTGTTAATTTGAGAATGAATAGGGACTTCATAGCCAAGATCACAGTTTTCTAACATATTCATTGTTTTTTTATAAGTATTTTTATAAGTACTATAGCTTAAGTATCCAGCTGCAAGGCATCCAAAATGAGACAAATTCTGAAGCTGTGTGATTTTTAAACTGTTAATTAAATCCTCTCCCTAAGGAAAAAAACAAAATTCATAAGGTGAGGAATAACTGACCGACTGTTCTGGCTGGTTGCTGCTTTGCTGACTGTTCCTAAAAACAGTAAATACAGGTTCAGAGCACAAAAAGGTCATTGCAGCTGTTAGCTGGAGCCATTAAATCCTCTGCTAGCATTTTTAAGCTTAAACACTAGTTTCCAGTTACTGGGTCATATCACTGATCTTGAAAGAACATCCTGTACCAGACCTGCCTCTGTGTAGAACAGGAGGAAGAGGATGGGGCAACAAAAGCAGATTTTAGAGAAACAGCGCAGCAGTGACTGCTGTGTTCGGCCTCCTACAACCACAGGCAAGTGTGAAAGAGACTGTGTTGAGTTTAGAAACGTCTACTCTGCAGGCCACCGAAAGACAACTTCGAGAGGTGCTCGTGCCAGGGCATTTGCCTTTCCTGGCAAACTAAAGTTTGGGATTTTGGATTGATGGTCATCACTTAAATTCTGAATGTTCTTGATCAGTTTTGGGTTTGGGTTTTTTTTTTGTTTGTTTTTGTTTGTTTTTTGGTTTTTTGTTTAGTTTTGGGGTTTGTTTTGGGTTGGGTTTTAATAATTAAAAACCCAACTATTCAAATATGCCTGAAATCCAGACCACCACAAAAAAACAATGAATTGATTTCTCCAGACTAAGAAAAAACCCAAACAAGCAATGAAATCCACCCCCCAAAATAAAGCAAAACAAAAAAACAACACCTCAAAAAACCTTAAATTCCCAAATCCAAAACTTTAGTCCAGTATGGAGCTGGTCACTCTTCAATTCTGGGCCAAATCCCTTCTTTGAGTAATCAGATGCTGCCCTCTTGTGGTTTTAAGTAGAGCATATCTGTCAATTGCTGTCTCTTATTTTGGGGATTTGGGGTTTTTTTGTTGTTTTAATGTCTTACATCTGACCATACTTACTTGATACATAGAGCAACATAACCTATGACATGGAAATCAAAGTTGAGTAAAGGAAGGCTGACATTGAGGAGTTAATTATATTTCTGGTACACATTCTTATGAAAAACTCAAGTATTTGGAAAATCTTTAAAAAAGATTCCAAGTACTTTCCAAGAGGATGGTTTTTCACATAATTGTCTCCATTTTCCACATGTGAAGGACTGCAGCATTGGAAGTGTTCCCAAAATGTTATTCAGCAGAGCATGCCCATATTTGTACATTCATTTTGTAACACCTGTATTGCTTTTCAAAGAGTAGTAATGCAGCTTAATTGCAAGTACTGATTCTTCATTGACCATGATCACAAAAGTGGCTTTGAAATACTTTTCAAATCATTCCATTTGTTCAAGAAAACATAAAATCTGAATATTTAGCTATGATTATTTAGTTATTATATGAATATTTAGTTGTTATCATTTATTATATGAATATTTCATATTCATTAGTTATTCTTGTGTTTATTATTTATGTTTATTATTAGTTATTATGATTATTATTTAGTTATGTTTATGTATATTTAGTGTGATACTGAATGGATTTTTATTTCTTAATATAGCTAGTAGTAATGCTGTTTCATCTGTGTGCATTGTGAAGTATGTGAAAATATGGACAGTTCAAGAGGGGGATATTTATTAGCTAGAGATTCAGAACCTGCTTAAATCTTTGCTGATTTGGAGATAAGGCCATGGCTAATGATGGTGTCATCCTTGGCTTTCCATTTATTATGGAGGAGCTGTATGAACCAAGGTGAAAAAGAGAAACAAGGAAGAACAAGTTGATTGCTGCTCTTTTGCATGCTAATAATCGGATTTGTTTTCTGTCCACTGAGAGCACAGGAAGAAATCACAGTTAGGCTGTGCTAAGTAGATCTCATCCAGTTACTCTGATGGGGAGGAAACTGAGTGTTACAGACACAACAAATGCACATTGCCCAGAGAAAATATCTACAGGATTTCTAAGCTATTGGAATAGTATTTGGCAACTAAAAATGCTCCATGTGGGGTTTCTCGGGTGCAGTTAGCAAAAAATATCCCTGAATGGTTGTGAAACTGTTAGACTGGGAGAAAAGAGATGTCTGTAAAATACTTTTAACCATTCAAGTATGCCTGCTCATTTCTAGCACTTAACCGAATCATGTATGTGTTGCAGGGCCTAGGAACTGATGAAGACACTCTAATTGAAATCATCTGCTCAAGAACAAACCAGGAGCTTAGTGAAATTATCAGAGTCTACAGGGAAAGTAAGTTTACTTTGAAAGGTTCAGTGGACTATGTTCTTTCACTGAGTTACTGGGATAAGTTCCTCTCAATATGAATGTGGTTATTAGAATCACACAGCATCTCCTTTGGTTCTCTGGCAGTTGGACATAAGATACAGTTTTCTACTGAGGTCCTGGATATTTGTGTGTTTTATTTAGTTTCCTCTTGTTGCTTGATAGCAAACATTTACTACTCACAAGTTGTATCTAAAGGAGTTTTTTGCAAGCTACATGCATTTTTTGCATAGTGATGGAATTAATGGGTTCAGATTTATGGCTTCTAGGATCAATTACATATTAAGAACTTGAATTTGAAATCTACTGAAGCATGCTTGTAAGTTTATTTGGTAGACCTGCCAGAAAAGACATGAAATAAAACTTTATAAAAGCATATATTCTGTTTTTCAGCTTTTCTAAAGCATGTTATCTGATTGAAGCTATAATTCTTAGTTGGTTACAAGTAGATACATGAATTTTCATTTAATATTCCTTATATTTTTGTATTGGTCATTCTGGTTGGGTTTACCCAGTGCAGATGTCCACTGCCTGTTTATTTCCCCAGGCTTCAGAGCTGGGCTTCATCAGAAATAGATGGAAATGTAGAAAATTGCTGCTTGCTAATGCTTAGTAATTGTCAAGCAGTTGTGGAGGTGCTGACTGAGTCAGAAAGGACAAGCCAAGCCAATGCAGCCTTAATGGCTGGTATTGAAAAAGAATATGTACCAGCAAAGAGGATGTTGCTGCTATAAATTAGGTTGCTCTTGAAAAGGAAAATGTGATTTTGTAGTAATGCAGAGTATAACCACTTGGAAAACAAAACGTTTAGACACCAGACTAGAATCTCACACAGCATTCCTTTGGTTTGTCGTAACAGCTTTTGTGTTTTGCATAAACCTTGTAATTGCAATTGTCCAGTCATAAATCCAGGAGTTTGACATTTATTTATCAAACAAGCAAATGTTCACTGGTATCTCAGAATGATCTAATAGAATATTGAGCTTAAAATAATATTCCCTTCCTCTTAATAGTCTCAAGCTTTCCTGTTATCCTTTGATGACTTCGATGGCATGGGAACTTTCAGCAGTGTTGGGTTTGTGCTATGCAGGCATGCCTTTGCATTGTCTTCCACATGTGACTTAGATTGTAGCTGTTTATGTGCATAAAACGCAGTAATTGGCAGCTGTTGTTCTTGTAAAGAAGTATTCGTAGGACACCGTTTGTTTTAATTTTGTTTGTTTGCTTTCTAGTGTACAAGACAGAACTGGAAAAGGACATTATATCAGACACGTCTGGTGACTTCCGCAAGCTAATGGTTGCCCTGGCCAAGGTAGATCTCTTCATATTTTTCAACTTTTCCTAATGGTAGCTGACTGATGTCTGCCAGCAGAACAATTGGATTTTATTAACTTTCCAATTTCCTTGTGTATTCACTGGTTTTTGAGAAAAAAAAAATATTTAAATGTTGAAGGGCAAAGTATTTTGACAGAAATGTGGCATTCATAGCAGCATAATGGGATGGGGCATCTGTTACTTATTTAGCAAATTCAAATTCAAAAAATCAAAGAGAAAAGAATGTGTATATAGCAAACTGCTTACTGCCTGTTAAACCTCTTCTAAATACTGCTATCCTTGTCTGAAGGGCAAAAGGTGTGAAGATAACTCTGTCATTGATTATGAACTGATTGACCAGGATGCTAGGGTAAGTGCTGGTAATGACCATTAAATGTCTAAAGTTAATATGTAGCTTTTGGGGACACTGAAATTAAAAACACTATGGGAGTGAGAAGCATTTATAAAAGTAGTTGTGTGTATTTCAAATTGTCTTGCATAGTAATGTTTATATGCTGTCAAGATATCTGCCACTTGCAACCTTGACACCTTCAAGTTACCAGTTTTTACAGGCTGCTGACTCAGTAGTACCTATACAGACACTTGCTGTATAGGCATATTGAGCATGTTGAGAGAGAGAGAGAGAGCCTTTAACAAAAGAAACACATACACTGTGAAGGCTGGTTGCAACCAACTAATTGTGTAAGATTGAGAGAGGTATCATTGAAAGTAGTGGCTGCAGATGTTTGTTTATTACATGTATATCTGTCAAGAGCAGTACTGCTGAGGTAACCAGAGCTAAATGCAGAGTAAAACTCTGTAGACAGAGGTAAATGTAAAGTCTTAGTTTCAGATCAAATCCATTGATCTTATCCTGGTGATTTACTCAACCGTATGTCCTTTTGTGTTTCTCACACTGACACAGTTTTAATAGTGCTTGTTTCCAATAGGGATTTGTATAAATTCACAAGTGGCTTCTTGTGGAACTCCTGATATCCATGATTTGCTTCTCATTCTAACCACAGGAGCTCTATGATGCTGGTGTGAAGAGAAAGGGAACTGACGTCCCCAAGTGGATCAACATTATGACTGAAAGAAGTGTCCCCCACCTGCAGAAAGGTACTGTTCAAGAGACAGATAATTTTTTTTCTCTATAAGAGAAAGTTACATTTTGTACCAGATAAGGTTGAAATGAGTGTGAGGAGCACTCTTAAAACACAGACGATCTCATAAGCCTTAATTCATGTCCAAGCTATTAATTTTTTTTCAAAACACATTTCTGTGGCAGTGTTAATGCCGCAGTTTGTGTAGAGCTCTTATTTACGCAGGTGTAACAATGCTCAATTATGTCGTGAATGCTGAGAACAAAAATGTGACAAATCTAGAAAACATGGTTGCAGGAGACCTTGACAAGGCCTTTAGCTTCTTCCTCTGGCCTAGGGTAGCTTCACTGTATTGTGGTTTTAAATCTGTCAGTGAAGACTCTCAAAAGCAGCTCTGATATTGCTGTAAGAAGCCCATGGAAAAGCCACTTGAAGACTATTCAGGGCCTAAAAGTTGTTTTGCAACAATGACATTTTGTTGTTTCAAAAATACTAGTACAGCATTAAGATGGTGTTATACCATATTATGGAGGTGTTCAAGGAAAACAGGCTATAGCATGGGAACTTAACTGTCAGCTGCCAAACTTGAGGCTGTACTTCAGATAAAGGTCTCAGAAGGACTTGGACAGATAGTTTTTAATCATGTGTCTCTGCAGCACTGTCTTTGGTTTTGATTTGGGTGGTTACTTACACCAATTCTTTGTCTGGTCTTACCAATTCTTTGCCTGTTTTCTTCCTTATCGTAGTGTTTGAGAGGTACAAGAGCTACAGCCCATATGATATGTTGGAGAGCATCAAGAAGGAGGTTAAGGGAGACTTGGAGAATGCCTTCCTTAACCTTGGTGAGTTACCCTGAAGAAAAGACCAGCTTTAGACAGGATCTTTTCAGTGCTTTTGCATTGTATCGTGATAAGGATAGGGCCCAGCTTCCTCTGTGTTGCTGGATGAGAAATAAACTGGACATGCTGACATTATTGGATCCACTAGTGTATTTTAGGATATTACAGGTATTCAGAAGTAGTATATTTTTGCACTCTGCAAAATACAAATCTTGCTTTCCAGATGAAAATACAAATACCTGTGTCTTCTGAGCTGTTGTTAGTTCCACTTTTGTTTGATACAGAGGCGTAATGCTTCCCCAAACAAAAGGTTGGAACTGTCGCTGGCACATCAAGTATTCAATACAGACATAGGCTGGAGAAAGAATTGTGTGTGTGTGAAAAAGAGGAGAAGATGGGTGGTGAAGGATGCTAGAGGCTATTATTTTATTAGCTGATTTGACACTGAATTGTTTGAAATGGGGAGGCAGAGTGTAAGGCTGGTACTGTGGCATGAGATGATGACTAGGATGTCACCAGTTCAAGAGGAAAATTCCAGTTCAGACTAAGGGTGAACTGAGAGCTCTGTAATGCAAATGGAGAATAAACAGAGCTCAGTCTTGAAAGGGAGATTTCTTATGGATTAGCATACAAGGAGTGTTTTCAGAAAAGAGGTTGCTTATAGAAGTGGAAGAATGAATTGTGTGTGTGGAGGAGGGCTAAGCATTCTGAAATGATACTAGCCATGAAGAGAAATACTTTTTCAGACTAAGCATTTGTGGCTCAATCACAAGCTTGGCCAAACAACTTCTAAGTAACAGCTCAGGTAAAAACAATTTCTTTATGTTCCCTTTTGGAGAAGCTTTTGCTGAAAACCTGATTTTGAGTATTTATGTCTTTCAAAATGTCACCAAGATACTGCAACTCTGTATGGGCAGGATATTTATTATTATCTCTCTCTTCAGTCCAGTGCATCCAGAACAAGCAGCTGTACTTTGCGGACAGACTGTATGATTCCATGAAGGTTGGGAAGACTGTTCTTTCTTTCTACTAATTTTATTTTTCTTACATTGTTTCATTGAATTTTGATTCCTTGGGCACTTTTATTCATACGCTCTGACTGTCATGTGAATAAATTAACAACGAGTTGGTTTTGTTCAGAAGTATTATCAGTTACAAGCTTAGACTATCTACTCATATGCACCTGGTATAGGGAAGTATAGGAAGGGGTCTCATAATGATCTATATTAGATCATTTGACTGTAATTAGCAAAGGTATTTGCAGGTGGCCAAGAACTGATAGCTGAGAAAGCTGTTTATTGAAGTACCCAAATAAGACTCTATATTTGCCTCAAAACATTTTCTCAAGAAAAGGGTGGAAAGAGAAACGCCTGGGGACAGGCATTGGGCAATACCAGGAAGATGTCCTGGTGAACCAGAACTGCTGCTTACAGTCTTAAGTAACTAGATTTGTGACTGGAAGTTGGTCAAACAGTGCTAATGAGAAAGGTACGCTTATGCTCCAAATCCTGCTTCAGAATGGTGACCTTAGAAGATTTAAGTCATTGCATCTTTTATGCTGTATCTCAGTTGTCTGTAGTTTGTTGTCTTACCACTAGGTACAGTGGCCTTTTATGCATTTCAGCTATTACATCTCTAAATGAGTGTCTGCTTGTAGGGCAAGGGAACCCGTGACAAGGTTCTGATCAGGATTATGGTCTCCCGCTGTGAGGTTGACATGCTGAAAATTAAGAGTGAATTCAAGAGGAAATACGGGAAATCTCTCTATTATTTCATCCAGGTAGGTTTTTCAGCTTTCGTTTTATATCAATTGACCTCTGCAGCAGTCCTCACTGGATTCATTGTACTGTTAAGAAGTCATGGGAGGTGTTGTAGAGGCTGTAGTGAGAGCATTAAGTTGTTATCCATGCATTATTGAAAAACCCACCTTGAACTTTGCAGTCTACGGCTGGTACAAGTCCTGGCAGCCACCTGACAGGATAGGCTTTGTGCCTGTATGTTAGGAAGGAAAATTCTGTTCACCTGCCCTACCTTCAGACCCAAATAAAACAAAAACCAGAATTGTCCTTTGATTGCTGAATGAAAATAGAGCATCCAAATTGCTGCTCCCTTTCTTTCATTTCAATACCCAAGGAGTAGGCTTTTTATCTAGAGTGATTTTTGTTCATTTCTGTAATAGGGCAGGAGCTGTAAGTGCTAAGTTTTATTAACTTGGAGCACAGGTAAACAATTTGTGCATTTGTTTAAAAACTAGTCTTTTCCCCACCCTCACAACAGAAGATGGTACATGAATCCTTGTATATTCAACTTCATAAATTGAGTCAAAATCTTAAGCCAGAATCTTTTCCTGAAGATGTCAATTTTAGATTATAAGCAGATTTTCAAAATCGTGAACTTGATGTATGATTTTTGCAGTTGTGAGAGAGAAGGCACAGACTCAAGTCCTTCAGCTTTCCTGTGTTGTTTTTTTCATACCAAAATTTCTTTCCCTTCTTGGCCTTGCATTTGGATTGCAAGAATGATAAACAATTTTAATTCACACATAAATCAAACTCGATAGTCTCCTCCAGGCTGATACAGCTTCCACTGCGAAACTGCTCTGTCCCACAGGCTTGGAATACAGTGCATATACTTTCATATTTTGTGACTGTTTCCTCATCTGAATTTTGTGCTCTTTCTTCCATTGCTTTACAGCAAGACACAAAAGGGGATTATCAGAGGGCGCTGCTGAACCTGTGTGGTGGAGAGGACTGAAAACTGTGATGGAAGAAGCCCAATTCCAGAGACATGCCTTTTTTTTTTTTTATCTTCATTTTACTGTAATCGTAAAGACAATGACTTGCCTAGCTAACCTTGATTTGCGTTTGTATCTGCACCAACCCCTGCTGTAGTATGCTTTCCGATGCTGTGAGCACTTTCCTCAGCAGCAGTGCTCTGCTTGGCTCTGCCAAGGGTCCTAACAGCATGCAGCCAAGCTAACCTTCCACAGATAAACGAGGTTACAAGCACTTGTGAACGACTCTGCCTTTCTGTGCAATGTTTCTAATAAAACATAAATAAAACTGGAGTTTGACTTTAAATGTGTGAAAGACACCCATATTAATTTGAAAACCGTGTGAATTGATGTGTATTTAGCCTTCACCGTTAATTTTATGTGTTGTTTTTTTTTTCCTCCCAGTGTTCCCTACTTGTGGGTGAATCCTCAAAGCCCTTCCCCTGTTTAGTAATTCAGTTTCAGAGCGGAAGCAAGACTATTCTCTTGATTTATTTTTTTCTCACTAAAACCTGAGCCCACCTTTCTCTGTGTGTGAGGGAGAATAGTTTCGAATCCCTGACAAACATTTGAAGCCGACTGTATGAAACCGCAGTGCTTCCTTCGTAAGCCGCGGCGCTGGGGCCTGCAGCCTGGCTGTGTCAGACCGGGCCGGGAAGTGGCGGCAGCGAGGGGCGCTGCTGTTCTCAGGAGGACTTTTGCCGCCGCCTCGCAGCTGAGGGCCGGTGCGGGGCCGGGGCTGGCGGCTACGGC
>JAVHNF010023279.1:2314-12911 GCA_034783455.1 Micropsitta finschii | reverse complement strand
CGAGCACGCTGTGTTTGCAAACAGCCACAGAGCCAAACCTTGTTCAGTTCTTTCCCTTTGAGAAGAAAGAGCCGCTCTTGTGGGGCCACTGACCTGGGGCTGGGGCTTGGCTCCCAGCTCTGTCCTGAGCGACACGTGAACCTCAGGAGGGTCACACAGCACATATGGGCCTCAGTGTTTCAGGGGGTCACAACATGGTCCCCGCTCCAGGGGCCGCACAGGGGAGCCTGCACTGGGAACAGTGGGGTGGGTGGTCAGAGCACGAGGGACGCTGGAAAGCTGCAGCTGGGCTCATCGTTCCACACCGGAGGAGCAGGAGTGCTCCCGCTTTCTTGTATACATCTGTTCCGTAGGGTGGAGTCTGCCTTAGTTTTACTCCACATGCAAATTATATCCCGCAGCGACCTCACTGCAAACATTGTCTGGCTTCTCACACCCTTCCCTGGGCCGGAGTGGGCTGTTTTCCCTGCAGATCCTCCGGCTTCCTTTGGAACTCTGGGTTTGGGCCATTTTGATTTTAGAGAAGGGAGAGAAGGCTGAGACCGGGCAAGCTGCGGGGGGAAAACAAAACCAAAACCCAACCGACCAGGAGGCAGAGGGAGCCAGGCGAAGCTGCTGTGCTGGTACCGCTCTCGCAGCGCCGCAGGGAGCAGATGCCGCGGGATCCGGCTTCGCCACCTCCTCCCAGCGAAGCAACAACCCCCCCGGGCTGTGATGCGACACCGGCCTCCCCCTGCTCCCGCTCACCCTGCCAGCGCACCCTTACCTGCTTGCCAGCAGCAGCGAGGCACAGGAGCAGGAGCCAGCGGCCTGACGGGACGGGCATGTCTGGGTGTCCGTCTCTGCCTCCTCCCGTGGCTCCTTTTCCTGCCACAGAAGAGAAACTAGATCCTTCCAGCCAAGGCCCGGCGCCCCGGCAGCAGAGCGAGGCACATTTGAGCCAGTTACTTCTCTTTCTTCCTTTCCTTCCTCTCAGCTACACGAGGGGAGAAGAGAGAAGAAGGAGGATAAAAAAAAGTGCCTGGCTGCAGTTCCCACAGCATTTCCTCAGCCCTGACATGCAGGCTGCCCTCCCCTTCTTGTCCCTCCCTTTCCCTTCTCCACCCCCTTTTACAAGAAGTTTAGTCACCGTGCCCATGTCCCTCCTCCTGCCGATGGAGACGGCTTTCCCGGTTCTTCTCAGCAGGGCCACCCATCCATCTGCCTCCCACCTGCTGTGCCCTCCCATCCCAGCTCTCCTCTTACCTGGAGCCATCCCTTACCCTGCATCTGCCTGCAACTGCTGCTTTCTTCCCCCCACCTCTGGATATTGCCATACGCTGTCAGAGGACATCCCAGGCCTCGGACAGCTTCCCACCTCACTCTTCGATCCACCCTGGTGCAACCGCCCTCTTGTTGGCTCCTGCCCCTGGCATGGGGAAAGCCTCCCATCCTGTCCCATGCTCTATCCCAACTCTGCTCCCATACAACAGCCCTGCAAGTGCCAGCCTCAGTATTCTGGCCCAGCTGGAGTCCCCACTCCGTCCTGTGCTTTGGCTGATGTTCAGAGCTGGAGAGTGGGATTGCTTCCAGGGGGAAGAAAAGTGGAAGATGAACTTCGAGAGCTCTTCTCAAACACTACACATGGATGGGCCTAGTCCCTGCAACACAGTGTGGGGCAGTGCAGAGCGGCCTCTTGACCCCCAGAACACACTCATCACCAACATCACTGACCCAGCAACAACTGCCTGTGCTGTTCAAGCCTGAGCACAGCACATGATGCCCCTTGTCTCACAGAGGGAACTGGAACCTTCTGTGGTAGGGCAGGACAAGGCAGTGCTACTTGGCAGCACCGATCTATGGGGGCTGAGGATCTGGCAAAGCCAGCCATGGCATCACGCCATTACACCACCTTCCCTGCCTCCTGTGCTCACATGCTGCTGTGAAAGAAGCCAGGATCGTGCTTGACTTGAACAAAAAAGGAAGCTGTTCTTCCACTTGTGTATTTAGATTTAACCCTTGACCAGGAAAAAAAACAGTTACAAGTTGCTCTACGCTTGCAAATAAAGAAATAAATGTGAAGATTAAGAGAATACTAAAACCCAATAAAATCCTTTACCTGTGTTGCTGTGGTGGGATTTCTGCACAGAGGAGTGACCCTCAGAGCCTTGAGCCGTGACCTTCACTTCATCTCTACATGGTTTCCAGGTGCCATAGAGCCAGATCTTTTCAATCTTCCTAAATTTCCTTTCAGTAGCTAACACCTGCAAGTGTTGGGCCCTGAGAGCTGTTGGGACCTGTGCTCAGACAGGTCTCAGTGCCCACATTCCCTCACCTGGTCTCCAACATCACATGGCTGTTTGGGGGCTACAAACCCCCCTACATGGGTTTGATGCTCCGCAATGGGCTATGGGACAAAATGACTCTGTGATGTGCCTGGCTTAGGGCCAGTGCCTACTCCTGCTGCACATTCACCTCAAGAAGAGCTAGGGCCAGTGACATGCTGGTGGGCTTTAGCAAGCCACAGAGCTTGTGACTGCAGTGTCAGAGCCCTGTTGATGTGCAAGATGAGCTGGGGTTCCACCACACTTGAGCGGGACAGGCTTTAGGCATAGTTATCGGATTGCCCACTTAGGGAGTAAAGAGCAAGAGCTCTTTGAAAGTGATTTTTTTTTTTTGGCATATCATAGTGGGGTGACTGAAATGGTTGAGGCTTTGTGAATGCAAGACAGAGGTTACCAGAGAGGAGACTGTCAGCCACACAGAATTAAACAGCTTCTCATATCCCTGTTGCACCCAAGTCTGTCAAAGGCTTGAGTGGATAAAATTGCATAGATAAATTCCATGAGCTTAAAGAACAATTCTGGGATGCCTTTATGTAAAGTGTTCAGAAATTGAGTGCCTTTACCTGGTTATTTAATTTATTTTTTCAGATGAGCAGTAGCTGGAAGGACTTGTGTTCATTTATCCAGATTAAAGCATTGCTTTACATTTCAAAAGGAATGGCTGAAAGCATCTTACACCCACATAGTAACCGGTAATGGTACCTTGATCATGTCACCTATAACCAAGGTCTTTTTCTTACCAAGGGCTTAGGTATTTTCTACTCCTTTTTCTCTGGTATTCAGTGCTGCACATTTGGCCACCAGATCAGCCCACTGTCTGCAGAAAACTTCCTACACTTAAGTATTTTTCTGAGTAAAATCTGCTTTCTTGTTAAGAAATGTGGTTATTCGAGGTTTCAGTATTTTTGCCTATTTTTTTAAAGGGATGCACTGTATCTTCTCTGGTAGTATTGCAAAGTATTGCTTTGGATTTTATCACAAAATACTTCACTGAAGATATTACTTTAAGATGCAATCAGCAGGGTCACTCTCTGTCATTATTTCTTCAGTAACATGGGAAAGACATGAGAAGCTTTTCACCAGTTGGATAGACAGTAACCTGTTGCTCTGGTCCAGCCCTTTATGTGGGTACTGCAACAGTGGAGCAGAACGAATACAAACATGGGTGTACCTTTGTTCCATGCTAAGCCCCTTCACAAACCAGGTTGTGAACTGCACTTAAGTTACATCAGTGTCAAGCCCTCCTCTGCATAGCCCAGGCTGTTGGCAGCCCTTGCCTTGTCTTCCATGGCAGCTGGAGTCAGCCTTAGTGGACGTATGCCAGTTCACACTGGCTGATCAGCTCTCTTGGAAGCAAAAACAAGCAAAAAAACCCTGGGCTTCTCCAACTTTGGGAGTTTGCTGCTGCTTCAGCCCTGCTCTGGCTGCCTTTAATGTCAGAGGAAGTATTTGCTTCCAGTTATTTTTATACAGCTCGCTTTAAAAAACATTCATTCATTCATCCTAATATTTTACAAACCTCTTCACTATGCAAACAGTGAAACCGGTGCACAGAGCAGATTGCTCCGCTCACTCCCATCATCTCCTCCTGAGCGCTTGGTTGCATTGTGCTCAATTATGAATGGTCTCCAAAAAGCCCATTTTACTGTACTATGAAGTGACTCATATCACACAGAAGCTCTGACAACTCGCACTGGGTATGGGAGTCACATGGCGCCGTATTAGCTGGTGACTCATTTCATGTTGTACTCGGTGCTGAGATCTGACTCACATTGAACTGTGTGAGGAGCTGACTGACACTGTACTGGGCTGAAAGATGGTTAGAATCGGGATGACTCACCCTGGGGTGCATTAAGTAGTGATTCACATATCCTTTCCTATTGATTCCGATTGTCGCGATTCACTTCAGATTGTACTACACTGGCATCTGGCTGCTTGGGCAGGGTATGCTCTGCGGTAGCAACCCTCTGCCTTTCAGGCTCAGCTGTAGTGCCAAATGGCACAGCATCAGCCAGGAGGAGTATTACCAGACCCAACTGAAAGCTGAATTTGACTTAGCACACTGTTGTTTGGGTCACGACACTTCCTGGGCTGCTTTGCTTCACCTGGCTATGACAGATTTTAAAAGATGCCTACAAAGTTGAGAGTCATGAACCTCTAGCCAAGAATGCTCTTTTTTCTGAGCACTAGGAGATCTCTGCAGTGTTTCCAAGACCTGCTGCCTCCTTGGGATAACTTTTCCTAGTGATGAAAAAAAGATGGGATGAATTTTGATAACTGGCTGAGTCTTCGTAGTTGTCTGCACTTCAGGTTCATCAGCGTGAGACCTGGGCTCCAAGAAGCATGGAAACTTTGTACTCTGACAACTCCTTCATGGTACTTTAAGCTGAACCCTACTACTCCCTCTTTGAAATTCAAACTGTTCCTTTCAAGAGGTATGTAACAGCTGAGGGGATGCTTCCATAATTAACTATTTGTGATCCAGAGCAATGCTACTAAAAGAAGTAATGATGGGGAAGGAAAGGGGAGTAGATAAGAAATAAAAGGGGAAATAACATAGCTGTTCTCTCAGAGCATTTTCTAAATCACAGTGCTAGTTTTACATTCAGTTGAGTTGAACATGCTCTTAGTTTAGAAGGACACTCCTGATTTTAACCTGAGCACAACTCCTAGCTGATAGTAATTTTGGTGCTCTGTGTAGCTGAACTCATGGTTACTGGTTTTGGTCCCATAGTCCAGCAATGCCATCATCGGCACCACAGTATGCAGCTCTGCAGAGCGTTGGGCCTGATGCTGATGTTTGTTTGTGCAATGGGCACAAAGGTACAAGGAGACTCCTCACCTTTATGTCATATTGGCAGCACTTAATGGAAAGTTTGATCGTACATTTTTCAGCAGCAAGCATGAAATGATGGAAGGGGCACATCAGGTAAATTACATCAGTGTTAAACTACTGTAACTCGTACTGGCATGTACAAGGATAATCTTATTTCACTTTCTGCAGTTGTGTCCAATTCTCATTACCTGCTGATGATGAAGCTCGGAAAAGAGCTCTTTTTCTCACCTGAGGACACATGATGTGGCAGGCTTATACTGGAAGAGTCTATATAGGAACTCTCCTTGTTGCTACTCATCTCCCTAACTTTGCAGTGGAAGGCCTGACAACGGCTGCACAGCAGGACTCCCCTCACCGAGGTGGGTGAGGAGTGATGGATGCTGCCATGGATGCTGCCTTGCTTTCATCCGCACTCGTGAGAAGAAGAAGAAGGGCCCCTGGGTGCACGGTGGGAGAAAGCGATCGACCCGAGAGCTGGGTCTAGGGAGGCGGCACGGAGGGGGGCTCGATCCCGCCCCGGGGAGCGGCGGCAGGGCCGGGTCCGCGGGGCGCGTCTTGCTCTCTCTCCCGGGGCGGGGGTGGCCGGGTGTTACATGCTGGGGACCCGGAGAGAGCGGGGCCGGGAGCCCGTGGGGAAGGACGAGGTGATGCGAGCCCCAGCGCTGCCAGCGCTCCGGGATACCGGAGGAAGCGCCTTTGGCGCACGGTCACTCCGCTTGCTCCCGGGTAGGGCGCCGTCGGCAGCGCCTCCCGTCCCGTCCCGTCCCGCTGCACCCGAGGCGGCACCAGCTGCAGCACGGGGGTCGCGGCTGCCCGCAAAGAGCCCGCACTTGCCCGGGGCGCGGTGCCGCGGTTCCCGGCGGCCGCCGGGCGAGACCGAGCGGTACTTACGGTGTCGGCGGCGGGGCCCCGCCGAGAGTCCTCGCTCGCTTCCCCTCCGGTAGCGGCGGGCTGGTCGCCCGGGGACGGCGGCTCACCAGCCCCGCGCATGCGCCCGGCCCTCGCGGGCTCGTCTCACGGCGCTGCCCGAGGATGCGGATGGGCTTCGTTCGCTGTGGCCGGAGCCAAGGGCAGCGAGAGAGGCAGCCCGCGCTCCTTCCCCTCAGGGCCAGGCACGACGGGGCGGGCTGCGGCCGGGCTGTCCCCGGGGAGGCGAGCACAGGGCAGTGCTGCTTTTCAGGGGCCGTTTGCAACGGGAGTAGCGGCCGCAGCGGCGGCACGGCGCCGGCGGCGTGGGGAGGGCGCGGGGGGAGCCATGGGGCCGGCGCCGGCGGGGGGGAATGCCGGAGAAACCAGCGTGAGAGCGTGTGAGAGTGTGTGTGCGCAGGGGAGGTGGTGGGAAGGGCTTGCAGAGGCGGCGGTGCCGCCGCGGGGCTCAGTGCTGGTGTTTTAATGTACATAGATGCTTTAAAGAATAGGAGTCGTGCTTATAAACCCGGGATTGGAGCACGCTTGCATTTTAAGTAACTGCAGGATGCATCCTCCCTCTCCCCCAGCCGCCTCTTGTCTTCCAGGGGTGCACAGCTCGCGACTGACGGGCTCTCGTTCTAGCTCTCCCGGTTTAGCGGGGCCCGATTCATCCCGGCCTCGGCAGTCCCTGGAGGAAGTGTGCCCCGGCAGGGGCTGTCGGGCCCGTCTTTCGCCCCGCTCCTCCGGTCGGTAGTCTCAGCAGTGCCCTTACGGACTCCGCCACGTTTTGGGGACCATTCACCGGTAACACCCCACCACCGCGGCCCCTTGGGCAGACCCAAACCCAGTCTACTGGGAAGGCGCAGCGCGCCCGTCGGCTGGATAAGGGTTAACTGGGCTGCCGCGGCTGACTTGGGTCACCGCTGTCCCCAGGCAGAGAGACACGGTCTTCCCGTGAAACCGAGACTGTCCGGCTGCACGAACGCTTTGCGCCTTCCCGGGACGCCTGTCGGGCAGCCCTGCCGTCGGGGATGCTCCCTTCCCGCCTGTGCACCGGCTGCGGAGCAGGGCGGCAGCAGAAGCCGCCTTGCTGGAGCCGCTGACTTCGGGGAGCGTTTTGGGGAGGATTCAGATGGGAAGCAGCCGGCTTTGCCCGTGGAACGCTGGAGACTCCCACGCCGGTGTCGGCTGGGGGCACGTGGGCGGGAGCGGCTTTCCCGGTGCGGGGAATAGGAAGAGGAGGAGGAGGAAGGGGCGGACGCGGCCCCACGAGCTGTACTCACGACGCCGGGCGGCTCGGGGGCAGAGCGGGGCTGCAGCGGCGCGGCTCCGTGGCACGCTGGGCATCTCCGGCGCTCCGGGGAGAGGCTGCTGGGCGGCGGCGGCGCCGGGGCCGGCGGCTGCTCAGCCCAGCGGTCCCGCAGTAGGGCGGCGAGCGGGCAGCGGGCGGCAGCTTCGGTGCCGGCCAGCAGAGCCGCCAAGCCCGTGGGGCCGAAGTGGGGCCCCGTGGCGTCTCGACGGGGCGCCGAGATGAAGCGTGTGCAGGGCCGACGGGCGGGGAGCTGCTGCCGCAGAAAGGGGCTGGAGAGCAGAGCTGACAGCGGGGCAAGGGGCCAGGCAGGCCTCGGAGTCTGCGGCGTGCGGGGAGGTGTGGGAGCGGGGTGATGGGGTGGGGGGGGAAGAGAGAGAGAAACACAAAATAAGCGTTACCGGGGGAGGCAGGAGCCCTGCACAGCCCAGCCCCGAGCGGACCCCCTCCGCCGCGGTGCTATTCCGGCCCCCCCCGGTCAGCGCCTGTGTGCTCGGGGCTCCCCCTTGGCCAGCCGCAGTCACGGTCTCCGATCTTAACTTTCCTAAGCCGGCCCTTCAGGAGGGGACTGGAGGAGACTTCTCGTACAGAGACGGTGCCCTGTGGGGCTCAGGGCTGGCCATAGTGCCGGAGGAGCACGGGTAAGAGGTTGGCTGCCTACAACCTGCACCCCTCAAACTAAAACAGCCCCCAAAAGCAGACCCCAACCCCACATAGCCCCGCCGCCGCCTGGCTCTGTCCAGGGTCCTGAACCCGCCCAACTGCTCAGCGAGCACGCTCTGCTCTGCCAGTGATGGGGCAGCATGATATGCTCCGTCCTGCCGAGTATCAGCGTCCCGGAGAGAGGAAGCCACCTTACTAGAGCATGAGCACAGAATAGGAACAGACAGAAATCTCTTCCGTTCGGCCTCTGCTTCCCTTTTCTCTATCAATCATTTCTGCCTATTTCTACTGAGGGCTCTGTTTTTGCATCAAGCCCAGCCCTTCCCAAAGCATTCCTTATTTCTGGCCTACAACCATTCTCTTGCTGTCAAAGAGACAGAGAAGAACTGAGGTATACACAGCATGAGGTATACACAGCCCTTCCTACAGTGATGGCACTGCCCTTGAAGGCTAAAGCCACTGCTGCTGCAATGAGAGAACATGGCTGTGGTGCCGTTTGTCTCTGGAGAAGGTGTTTGTTAGAGCTGAAACCAGCAGGGAAAGATGCCATTCCTGCACATATGGAGAGCTTGCTGTTGCTTAGCAGCAGAGAGTTCCCCGAGGTCTATTCAGGGAGGTGAACTAGGGTGGAAGCTGGACAATTTTCCCAGGAGAACGGTAAAAAATAGAAAGCCCCACCCCAACCCCCCCCTTAGTATTTGTCCATCAGCGTGGCAAGGTGTCCTTCTACAAATCTCTGCCCTTTTGGTCGTGGCACAAAGCACACAGCTGGGATGTTAAATGCATTACTCTGCTGAACTGCAATTGTCAAGGCCTGGACAGGACCCGTGGAGGCGTTGTAGGTTTGCCAATTAAGCTTAAATGATACTGGCTCACTCCTTGGTAGAGAAAAGGGAAGAAAGTCTCAGTAAATGTATCAAGGTAGTTCTTCATGTGCCCTGAGACCAAACACCTGCTAACACCACTGGCCTTTGAATCCAGCTCGAGTCACTCTGCTAGGAAGGGCAGTCATTTCCCAGACCAGTGACTGGATGTGACTCCCCTAAGCCCTCTCTGGACTATAGTCCCAGGTAGCTTTCTAAACCTTAGCAGGAATGCTTGAACAAGTTCAGGTTTAAAAAACTGGCACAGTGTAACCTCTTTGGAAGATACGGTCTTGCTCCATCCTTTGCACTCCTATCAGGAAGGGCATGATCAACTAACACCTTATCAAAGATGACTATTTTTTTTTCAGTATTGGTGATGTACAGTGATAGCGTATAGCACTGTATAAAGAGATGGTACTCATGCTTTCCTAAGCTGAGCACCTTCCAGTCCCTGGTGTTTGTAGGCAGCTCTACCTAGCTCTGTAGGCAGGTACATCTGCCTCATTGCCTTTGTATGCAACCACCTGAATCCTCGAAACAGCTGAGCAGTTTGGAGGCTTAAAGTGATCTCAAAAATAAGCATCTTCTCTTTTCTCCCTGAATAATGGATGCAGGCTGATGTTGAGCTGTGTAAGACAGAACTGGATAAATAAGTGCTTCGACTTCGTTGAAACAGGTTTTAACATTGAGGGACCTTAAGAGCCAAAAACCACAGACTGAATCCTTTCAAATGCCTAGAAGGAATCTGAACATGCATTTCTCATGTGTGAAAGAAAATTCCCTTATTCATCAGAGTAGCATGCTGTGCACATGCATGTCTGTGACCTTACTCTTAATCCCCATTGCTGCCCTGCTTTGTACGGGTTAATTCAACTTCACTAGGACAGAGAAAAAGCAAAATGTAAACATCCTGACAATCTAGTCAGGCATGGGAGTATTTGGCCTGGGTCTTTTTGTTTCAAGAAAAAATGTTATGGAAAATGGAGAGTTTACATGCAAAGTGTGTGTTTAATAAAATTATCCCATATAATGGCACATTTATTTGTAACATACAAGGTAAATATTAAACCAGGACTAAATTTCAATATTGATATTAGCTACTAGTATGGAAGGCATTAGGAAAAGAAAATCTCTTTAGCTTCAACCACAACACAGACTTCCCTGAACATTTTACATTAAGTCTATGTAAGTTATTGACAAACTTTTAGGAGGGAAGTCTATCCAGCATGCAGTAGTTGTCTTTTATTCCGCATCAGAAACAAATAGCTTCATCTGAGGGTGCCCTTGCTATTTAATATTATCCCTTTGTATGTTTCTTAGACTCCGTTCTCTCTCTGCAGACTTGTCCAGTTAATATATTTTCCTAATTTTATCTTTGTGGAAATGAAGAAAGGTGTTGTTACCATTGTTATTATTATGACTACAATAATATTTTATTATTACTGCAAACTTGTATGTCACCTCTTCTTTTATTTGTTCTCATTTAAAATGTTAAGAACAGCTTATAAGAAAGGCAATATAGAATATGCATCTGTATTTTAATAACTTTGTATTCCAACATTCTCCAACAGTGAGTGACCTAATGCACATACCAGCTCTTTTGGGGCCTGTCTGCCTGGATGCATGGAGGCTGGGATGCTTTCCACAGCAAAGACCATACACAGGATGAAGCGTGAAGAGGCGAACTGGA
>JAVHNF010023255.1:928-10948 GCA_034783455.1 Micropsitta finschii | reverse complement strand
CTTCATGCTGTTGCCAAAGAGGGATGAGCAATTCTTACAGAGCCGGAAGGGTGAAGGTGATTGGTTGGGCGGGTCACAGAAGGAGCTTTCCCAATCCCCTCCCACTCCTCAGGACACATTTCATACACTTTTAAGAGCTGCTGCACTGCAGGGCATTAGAGGATCTGCAGAAGTGTTGCTCACACAGCTGCTTCCAGAGCGGGACTGAAACAACCAACCACCGTGCAACTAGACTCATGCTGCCAGGCTCGCTAGCAGGCTCTGCATCTCAGCTGTGACTCCAGAAACACTCCAGAGATACCAGCAGAGAACATGCCATTTATCCATAGCCTTGTCATGTGTATATCCTTATTGCATACTACCGCATGCTTTGTCCTATCCATGTCCTTCAGCAAGGAATTAATTCTGCCAAGTACAATCTTCTCTCAAATATACCAACATTAATTTCAAACAAGTGACCTCAGTGCTGGCATAACAGAGCTGGCCTTCGAAGTGCACATGAACATTATTAACTGAAGGAAGCCAGTAGTACTATCCCGTGCAAGGATGAGACAGAGAAGTGGTTCAACTCAGTCTTACCAGAGCACTGCCTATGCAGAATGCTGAGAAAAAAACTGTCAGGCAAGGGAATTCACACGTTCAGCACTAGCTTCTTCTCTTTAAACACCGGATCATTATCACCACCTGGTCTCCCAGCCTTTACACAAGCTTCCGCCCTTGGCAGACAGAGAATTCATCTTTAGATAGGTCACAGCTCACCTGGTTAACTATATGCTGGATTTCTGGAGTAGCAGGCCTGGTCTCAGATAAGCCTCCAGGCATCATAGTGGCAGGTAACTTCTCTGAAAAGCTGCTTGATTCTGAAGAGGGAAGTTTAGTGCAGTCTGAGCAGGGTCAGCAGGCATCTCGTATATATACATACACATGTGTCATGGAATCATACGACCTGAAACACATGGAGCCTACCATTACTAAACTGAAGAAGGAGACAGATGGGGAAAAGGGGGGGAAAAAACAAATGCAAACCACTGATAATATTAAATGTAAGAACCACTGTAAAATCTTAAGTGCATATAGGCTCTACATCAATAAGAAAAGCAAACAACAGCCCCCAGCTACCCGCAACTTAAGACAGTTGGTTTGGGCCGCAACTAGAACTTCTTCCCCCTCCACCCATGTGCAGATGAGTAGTCTCTGCACTTAGGAAATGGATTAGAGTCACACCCAGTACTGCGCAACACCATTCAAGATCAGAAGAAACATGAAGCATGCAGTAATTTCCTTACTGAAACTGTACTGTCTCAATATACTTGCAAGTGAGAAACTGAAGCAGATAGCATTTTAGTTTTAGTGACTATACTCCCCTCTGCCTAACCAAAAAGGTGCCAAGGTAAATGCCAGAAACAGAAAGGGAAAAAATTAAATCCTAGGTTCAAGTACTGCAAATATGTTATTTCTGCTTCTTTCACATCAAACCTATAGCTGCAATCATAATAACAACTGAACATGCAGTGCTGTTTGCAGGTTTTCATGACTCTTGTGCCAATTTCCTGGCAGACAGAGTATGATCCCTCTCAATACAGCAGTTGTGCGTGCATTAATAGCTGTTCAAGGTATTTATATTTCACACAGAGCTGACATCTGTAGCATACAGTTACAGTCAAACATAGGACAGTCACATTCGTGACCATACATGAATGTACGAAGCTCAAAACACAGTCTGCTGCCGGTAACGGTGAGCAGCCCTGCCTGGTAAGGAAGAACCAACACCTCAAGACCACAGAAAAAATCTACTCCTCTTTGGTAGTCCGGCCATCCCCCTCTCCAACAAGTGGGAGGAATGCTGTTCCAGAGCTGGGACCAGAGAAGCAGCAAGAGACCAGGCAATCTTAGTCCCCAGGGGTGGGTACATGGTGCATGTGCTGCACACAGGCAATGGGCATTTCTGCTGGAATCAGCATTAGGGAATTTCCTAGAAACAAGCATGTTCATGGCCGCAGCAATGGTGGCTGTGTAGCACAGACTTATCGGTGTCCTCACCAGGTTCTCAAAGCTCCTCAGATGACAAACGATGCAACAGACTGTAAAATAGTACTTCATATCTAACTTAAAGGCATGTTCTTGGTACAGAGGACCCAAGACTGAGAAACTGGGGCTGTAGAGGACCTAAACTCAACAGTATATAGATCAAGGTAACAGCAAGTTACCGATAAAGATGGTGCAGAACTTCCAAAACTCTGAACAGCAGTGTTAGTGTCAGGAGAGTGGATGAAAGGCGTTTGAGAAAAAACAGTTGTCCTGAGACAACATCTTCCTGAACAAAAAGTGTTCCCAGTCCTAGCAAATGAAGGGAAGTGTTAAAACTGGGATTCTGCCACGTTCTAGGAACTCACTGCTTGAGATTAGGAGCTCCTCAAAGCCCAGTTCAGGGAGTTAACAACAATTCAAGCTGATGAGCTCAAATGCCTTCCATTGCACAAGACCCTGCTGATTCACTCAATGCTGATCATCTTCCAGCATGTCCCTACCATACATCTTATTCACACAGGAGGACAGATAAGCCAACTAACTGGAAGAGCCAGCTCACCTCACTGAGGCCAGAAGCCATGGGACGTGTCAACAACCACATGGCACCAGTGCTACGCCAGGGTATTTTATAAGCCTCTCCACTCACCAGGATGCAGATCTAACTCCCTTGGCAAGGGATGTTGATAAGATCCCCATGGCAGCACTGCTTCCCTGGAGAGCTCTTGAGTCTGATTAGTAGGAAATATACATGAGCAAAAAGACTAAGAGAATTAAATTTTAATCCTCCAGGTGTGAAACCAAGAATGTTAATGTTGTATGGAAATTACCCACTGGATTCTGTATTTCTGAGTTTGCTGGTTTTTGACTTCCAAGTGTAAGAACTTCTCTTTTTTTTTTCTTCCTGAATGCACACATTTGTGCAGAAGGGAAGGAAAACCAACAATAATTATCAGCAAGCTGATGCTAAAGATTACACAGGCAAATCTGTTTTCTTTCCATGGGAATGCTAATGGACAACACCCAAAATCCAGTGATATTTCTAAGATTTGGATGCAGTACTCATCCTGCACATGTAGTTCATGAAGTCACTCTGAAATCCTGATGTTTCAAAGACCTGCTGTCAAAGATGATCAGTGGCAATGGACTATCCAAGGCAACCTCATCTACACCTCTCTCTAATTATTAAGCTTTGGATGTACTGAAACAGCATTTGGAATGCTGTTTTGAAAAGAACAGCCATCCCCATTCCATCTCTTGCACAACATCAAAAAGCCAGTGAGTGTCTAAACTTCGGTTGGAGACCTGTTTGATGTTACATGCCATTCTAGCCTACACTCACCACTGCACAATGGCAACTTCTCTTCACATAACTGTACTGCTCTTAACTTGGAAAATCTGTGCTGGGAGAACAGCACGTTCTAGTTCTAAAGCCAAGTAACATCTTGCACTACCCCAGTAATGAAGAAATAAATGTCTATAGCTTGCAGGCCACCATTCTCTGGTCCTATATACGCAATTTAGGAAGCAGAAGTTACAGGCAATAAAAACATGAGTACAACACAAAGCAAACAAAACCCAAACCCCAGAGTTATGAATTTATGAGTTATTTTTAAACCAGAAATTAAGTCAGCTCTGTAGAAATGATTGTGAAAGCTAAGTCAGTAGGTCAGTCTTCTGGTTTCACAGTGACGAGGCATGTAATTTTGACTGGATGAAATGACACACAGTCTGCACCATTTCAAGAGCTGCCAAAAGAAAGCAGCCCTCCATCTACCAACTGAAGATCTGTTTGTCATCATCACAGTAACAACAACCTTGACTTCCAATATGTTGCTCTGCAGTAAAGGTTCCCCTTCCTGCTACTCACACTGATTTCAGATTTCTGATGCTGTACATCAGGGAGGATTAATAGAAACCTGAACTTCAGCAGCACAAAACTGTCATAGCCCGAAGACTGTGCTGAGCCTCTTGTACCAGTAAAGAGCCGCTTCCCCTCAGTCTGCTCCAAGACAACCAAATTCTATCCTTAAATTTTTCTGTAAAGACGTTACCTATTTCATCAGTCTTCCATGCCTACAGGCTGCAGAAGACAACAGCACTGAGCGCCAGAAAAAACACATCACTCTATATCACAGAAGGAAAAAAACAGCTCACACTTGAGAGGACTTTCCAAGCAAACAGGATCTGCTCACCTATATTTACCACGTCCAAGCAATGGGGAAGACCCAGCAGTGGGGCAAGCCACCTGCAGGAGATCTAGACTTTGGACAGGGGCATCAGTTGTGCCTTTACTTGCAGAAATAAAAGTTAGAACCAGGAAAAAGATGAAATCCTGGTATTTGTGGGGTGCACAAGTTGATTCTCATATGCCATCAAGCAGCCCAGTAATTCTCTGACTACCTTGATGGTATAGTTGAAGCAGGATTCAATTGCAGATTAAGCACAATGCTAGAATTGATGAGGGTCACTAGACAGAGATTTTACCTGCCTTTGTTTAGTATGGCCCACAGGTCATACCAGTGCTATTAGCATATGACCACAAAACATCCCTCTTCACATGCAGCTCTTAAGTACTCAAAAAAAAAAAAAAAGCAAAGTCATTTTCTCCTTCCCTGTGCTCCAAAGCATGGCATGCAATTCCAGCAACTCACCTTACTGCTCCACTATGTTCAACAGCAAGACTCAAACAGCCTCTGATCCATGCGATTTGCCATGTACTGTAAAAGATATCCCTCTGTGCTCAGAGCAAACTAAACAGAGTAATTCAACTTCTTAGTGCAAATCTCTGTATACATGCTGCAAACACCTGCAGAAGGGAGGTTTGGGACTTAGAACTTACGGTGTCACAAGTTCTTCATATATAGGTTTGCATAGGTCTACTTGTTTGGCCTTATATTCAGATGAAAAACAGTGCTACGTTTGGGTTGGGTTTTTTTGGTTGTTGAGTTTTTTCTCATCGTTTTCTCATAACAACTGCTTAATTGGGCTACTGAAAAAAGAAACAAATCTGAGTATGTATCACATCCATTTCACAGGTCATTTTTCACAGCATCTGCTTAAGTGAAGAATTTTTTCCACAATAGCTCAGCAAACATCTGGATGGGTAGAGGACAGTGATTTATTCTCATTGCAGTCTCTAGTTTCTATAGAAATATAAGCATGAATTTTGAGAGTACTGATGCCAACTCTCTATACGCACTGGAAGAGGTTTCTATCATACAGCTGACTTAAAAGGAATCCTGCAGCTGTACATCCCAGCCGTGGATAGCACAAATGTTTTAGACACCTATATTAGAGGTCACTATTAGGAGTACCGACTTTGCAAGCAAAACTAACTGTTCTTTACACCAACATTACTGGACCATCTCCTGTGCAAATTAGGTTGGTAGCAATTCAGCCCACAGTTCTGAGCAGTATTTGATTTCCGCTTTGAGGATAAACAATTGTAAGAATTTATCAGTTGAAGAGCAAACATTTTCTTCTTTCAGAGTTGCAGAAAAACAATGAGGATACCTCAAGAGTGAGACCAGCACTTCAAATGGAGTAAAGTTCTGCTTAAAGCAGTTGCGGTACCTTGTGGAAAAAAGGGAAATTAATGAAGTTTGGAAATTAGGATTTATACCTTCAGACTTAAATTACATTTCTGCCCCATTCTCAAAGAAAAGTGAGACTTAATGTCTCTGCTGCCTAAAAATAAATGCCACCAAGTAGCTTGAGTCTCTTCCAGACAAACAACTCTAAACCAGACAATGCTGCACAGATTTTTGCCAGCTTTCCAGTAACACAGGTACATTCCTACATTTACTTCCCACCACCCCATATATGCACAGCTTTTAGGGAAGTGGGAGTATACAGGAATTTTGGTACTGTTACTGAATTCCAAAGCATTTGCAAGATGAGGACTGTATTTTTAAGACTCTCTTCAAGTTAAAGGGTTCTTAAAGACTTAGTGCAAAGTAATAAAATCAGCTGGCAACCAAGCAGACCTTGTTATTTGACTGTCAGCCAGTTAGTTAGCAAAACATAAAGGTATAATTACAGCAATTCTGCTTTCCTCATACTTTTAACTGCAGAGGTGTTGCACTAAAGCTTTCTAAATATACAGCTATGGCCAGAAGCAACAGGACTGGGTATGCGCAGCTATTTTCCCAGTTCAAATGCAATACACCTAGGGGATTACTTTCAAATTTCAGAAGGAGGGATAGTGAGCTGCCTCATTCCTGAATGAGACTTACCTTCATCTCCACTCCAAAGTGGTTTTAATTGACACTACGTTCCCTATTTAAAGAAAAAATTGCAAAACTTGCGAATGCAGACCAAAGGCCAGTATGTAACTCATGCTGCCTGTCAGCATTGTAGGAGCACTGGCAAACCTACATCCACATGCAGCTCTGAACCAATGCTGCCAATGCTGAGCAGTTCAGAACAATGGGGACAGCATCTTCCTTTCAGGGCTGCTGAACCTATGCTTGATGATCATTCAGCAATGTGTCATTTCCTTTCAGATTTTAGTGTATTATTTGCACAAAGACACCATGTTCACTGATAGTTTAACAGACACCGGTTCAGGGAGAGCCCTGTCCTCCCTGCTCAGAGCTGGGTTTTACTGTTTCTTTCCCTCTAGGACTGTTGAAGCTGTAGAAGTGCAAGAAAGATGCCAGTTTCACATTCCATTTGAAAATTATTTTAATACTATAAAATTCATTTGTTCACATATTTTGTACAAAAGATGAGTTGTTTTCTCTTAATTACAGGAGAATCATTTCAATCTTGAAATTTCAGCTAAGTTAGGTCCAAAACAAAACAAGACTGGGTTCTACTGGTTCTGGAGGGTCGCAACACAGCTCACCCAAGGTCTCTTTCCAGTTTGGCTCTCATGGTTATGGACCAACTTCATGGAAAATACCCCACATCATTGACTCTTCGGAGGCTTGTAGTGAATTCGGCAACGTTCATTAAATACCTGAGACACCAAAAGAGAAGAGCAAAAGGGAATCAGCCCTCCTCCAGGAGATGAGAAATACTTCAGGCAACTCCCTCTTCACTCAGCACCCATCTCAAGCTATCCAGCCCTGCTGTACCAATAAATGGTACTTACCAAAGCCTCTGTCTCCATTCACCTTCTTTCCTGGCTTTTGTGAATCCAAAGTTTGCAGCCTGATGCTGGGGAACTGCACAGCACTAAAGGTGTTCTCCCTCAGATAAGGCAGGTTCATAATCCTGGTAGTCTGTTATCATCAAAGATGCTGACGCCTTTTTTCTTTTATTTTAAAAGAGGAAGGGGAAATCACCAGTGGGAGGCTACTGACCAGCTGCGTTCTGTTAAGTTCACTTTGGCATTCAAACCTGGATACTGTACTCTTTCCTGAGCAAATGCATTTTACATTGCCATGACAGCTAAGAAGAGGCGCAAGGGCTCTTGGAAGCCACATTCACACCTTTAGTTATCTGAGTGCAGGTCCTGATGCTGCCTATGCAAAGGGCACACTGCTCTTGCCTCACTCACCTCTGGCACTGCCTCCTACTGTTAGGATTATTTACCCACAGATCTCAGCGTGTTACTCA
The DNA here is from genome assembly GCA_034783455.1 of Micropsitta finschii. Classification (NCBI taxonomy): domain Eukaryota; kingdom Metazoa; phylum Chordata; class Aves; order Psittaciformes; family Psittacidae; genus Micropsitta; species Micropsitta finschii. The sequence goes on along the minus strand of JAVHNF010023255.1, from coordinate 3,355 downwards.
GGTCACTTAACCCCACTGGTCTATCTATGAAGAGCTGTCCTCATTTTTCAGTAAAATTTAGAACATGGAACTAGAGACTGATATCACATTTATTGAGCTTGAACTCTGGGCCTTGTCAAAGCAGGCTGCTTACCCTAACAAATGTGACTATTTAAAGTCAGGCAGTCTGAATCTAAAGTACAACACACAGGCTCACACCAAAGTTGCAGGTGCTCTGTACAAGCAATTTAGTTATTATTTTGGCTCTGACCTCTTCCAGCGCGTGTCCTGAAAAGCGACACGAGCACCACCTAGCACCAAGATGAGGCAGTTACCAGCTCCCGCACCAGCACTCCTGTTTTCTAAGGTGTCCAGGCTTTTTCAGATCCAATCGCCTGTGATTGCCAGGAGATCAAGTTTCATGAACTCTCCCACTGGCTTCACATGCAAAGTGAGTGGGACAGTGAGTCTGGGGAAGCTATGTATCACTTCGTATAAATACATTCGTTTAAACTGTATCTTCCTAGGATCTTCTACAGCTGATCTCCCTCTTCAGACTTCAGAACCTCTGGCAGCTTCAGCAGAAGTGAAGTCTGGAGCATGCATCATCTTTAGAATTAATTCTTAACAACTTTTGTGTCATTTTCAGCTTATTTTCAAATGTAATTTACATTAAGAAACAGACACCTATTACAAACGGCTTCATACTGCAGAAAAACCAAAGCTGTGATACAGTTTCTTTCACACACACAGCATGTCACATTATGTTACCACATGCAGTGGACACCTCTGGAACAGTGAAGAGTATGCTGTGGTCTGAGATCAGTTAAGCAACAGAAGGAAACTGTAGAAATCAAGAGCCATAAAGGTTCTTATTCAGAAGCATTCAAATTCTTACTAAAATAAGCAAATGGCATCATTTTTGTCCACTGTCAAAAGATATTTTAAGGGTCACTGGAAATACACTCTAAAACACTTTAAAGGTCTCTTGCATCAAACAGCACACCAGCTTGCTTGCTATCGTGCAACCTTTGAAAGCTTTTTTAACAGTAACTCCCCAGCCTATGGAAGGAAGATCGATGCTACAGTCCTACTAACACTGCCTCCTACTGTTAGGATCATTGACCCACAGATCTCAGCGTGTTACTCAGGCCACTTAACTCCATTGGTCTACCTATGAAGAGCTGTTCTCATTTTTCAGACAGGAAAGACAGTGCCTGAGAAAAGTTAGCCTTCATGTTACTATGCAGAAACTTGATTTTGATGATGTTTACATAGTAATATAATACACTTCAAGGATGAACTCCAATGGGGAGGTTATAGCTCCCAGAGGCTGATGGAAGTATCTTGGTTTGGAAGCCAATTCCTTGTTTGGTATTAGCCAAACACATTTGCACTGCATGCATTTCTACCCAGCAGCATCTTTCTGTATGCCACTTTTGCTATGGCTACCCAGAGCAATGTTGTCAAATGCCTCCTTCCTAGTCAGATTTTTCCAGTCACTTTTCAGCTGGTTAGGGTTAATGTAAATATGTAAGTGTACTTTCCAACTAGAAGTCTGCAACAGTAAAAAAGAGTGGAGGTCCTCACCTGCAAACCAATAAGCACTTCCATGTTACAAATTGCATTCAGTCCATAACTATGACTGATTCTAATTCCTTCGGTGACATGTTTTTACAGGCAGCTAAATGAGACATTTCTGCCTGTACTCAGAGGGAGACAAAAATCCTTTTTGCATTTGGAGAGGGAAAGAGGTTCTCTATACAGTACTGAAAGCTCTGAAAAACTACAACAAACCAGAAGAGGATGCTAGATGTGAAATGCTGCAGTGACAGAAGAGAGACACCTCAGAATTTAAGCTCACTGTCAAGATCACTTTATAACAAGACAACATCTGGGGCTATCAATCCAGAGGGTGATGTTCCCCCTTTGTTGACACATTAGAGCAACAGGAAGCCTGCCCTCTGCACCAGAGAGCTCCATCAGGAAAAGGTTCAACTTCCACAGCCCCCTCTTCCTCTGGCCTCTGCTCAGAAGCACCATCAATACCACGCAGCCAAGTCTGAAAGACTCATTGCTCTGACACTGTTGGAGGCCCAGCAATGGTTGTCAGATAGGCCACCATGGAAAAGTCTACAAAGTACTTAGCCACTGGGCAAGGAGGAAAAAGGGAGCTGCACAGGGCGTACTCCACTGTCCTTCCTCCCTCCTAAATCAGATGCTTTTCTTTCCTTTGCAGTGCAGAACATCATCACTATTTTAAATGAGTGAGTACCTTCCAGCTTCTGTCATTTACCACTTCTTCAACATTCAGTTCCGACTGCATCAATTTCAACTGCAGAAACAGATAAAGAAGTTATTGTCAAACAGTAGACTGTAGTCTTCAATATTTACCACTGTAGCAACTTTCTAGATCTGCAGCCTTGAGTTGTCATTCTTCCACACATG
>JAVHNF010023240.1:0-11137 GCA_034783455.1 Micropsitta finschii | reverse complement strand
CGATATCAGATTTTCACTTTTCAGTCCAATGGATGACATCTAAATTTGTGGCAGTATGTTTCCTACGTCTGTAAGAGTGCTCTCTCAGTGTCAGTTTATCTGGGTGATACTGTGTCTTAGGAAAATGTCTCAGGATCAAAAATTAGGATTAGGGTAGGCTGCAAGCCTCAGATAAGTTAACTCTTAACATGATAGAAACCTCTACAGCAGCAGGGGGTGTTAATGAAACCAGAAAAAAAGGACTCATCCTGATCTTCCAGAAATACTCTGGTGCTCCTAGGCAGTAAAGCTGACTTGATTCATAACTCATATCATAAACTTTGCTTGGTTAGCATGAAACGCCAGCTGCAGAGGGAGAGGGGAAGGATTCAAGCCATCTTCAGCTTCAGCCTTTTGAAATGGATCCCAGCTGCTTGCAATGATCTCAGCAGCTCACAGGCACTGAGGTGGTGAAAACTGAAGAGGCTCGTTCTTCTTGACAGACCCCTGCTTGGATGTAATGACTAAAGCCACAGTACCTGCAATATGAAGAAAATGGTAATTGCTTGCTATTCATATGCCACCCATGAAGCAACTGTGAAGGGGATAATTTAATGTAAACAGTGACCTATCAATCACCTGTTTAATTATTACGATGTTTTTGTAATTTTGGAGGTGTTTATAAAAAAAGGAAAGAGCACCTCATTTCAACATTTACAGTATCACTGATGTATAGGTTATGCTGATGCCAAAACCCTATCTCCTGTGTCATCATAAGAAGGGTCACAATGAAGATTATAACTCTGTAGGGGATTCATCAGCAAATTAAAAGAGAAGCTTATAGACTTCTGACAGAAACCAAACAGACTGGATTAATTAAAAGTGAAAGCTGCACAGCACATGGAAGCATGGCAGAGAAACACTGCCTTGGGTTTTTGGCTGACCAGCAAAGATTTTGCTGCTGTCTTTGTTTTAAGAAGTATAACTCACTGGAAAGCTTTTCATCCGCACCCTGAAGATCTCAGGCTGCACAGACTATTCAGCAGGAGATTTAAATCTGCCATTAACAAGTTTTACCCTGTAACTGCCCCAAACCACAGAAAGGAATAACAGCCACAAAAGAATAGCAAAAATAGAAAATATGGATCTGGAGTATAAACCAAACAGAATGCTGAGGGTACCATGCCAGGCCTGCGGGTGAAACAGAAGAAGCTGTGAGGCAGCAAAAGCTGCTCAGTCATCACATGCAGGACTTCGTTCACCCCATCATATTCTCTAGCTTCTGCTTCTCAGTATTACAGCCCCTCTTTCTCTGTTAAGGATTCTCTCCCCTCAGGTTGTAGCAATACCTTTTTTCCCATCTGTTTGTTTAGGTTTTATGACCTCATAAAAATACCTATGCTAGGAAAAAGCAAGCAGCTGGATAGCGCTGCCCATTGACAGATAACAATGCCTAAAGAAAACTGAAACACGGCTGCTCAGAAGTGGCTCATGAAGTTGTGGAGATGAAAGTGTTTCATAAATCATTCTCAGTAAGGTTTTGAATGCAAAAAGAAATAATCCTTTGTGTTTTGAGCTTTATTAAAAATTAAATTAATTTGTGGGTAGATTTTTATGTTTAACAAACCAGGCCAAACTAAATGGTTCAGTGCTGCTAATATTAAATGCTTTGGTGAAATGTTTTTTGGGTTTGAGTTACCCTGGGCTTGTTATAGGCTGCCAAGTGAAGAATCAAGCTTTGGAAGGCTCTCTCTGTTCTGACTGTATAAAGGATCGCAGGCAAGTGCATTTAATATTAAAGTACCTAAATGTAGGTGAGCATCTGTGCTTAGCTACAAACACAGGCTGTCCTTGGACATTCCTCAAGGACAATTCTTATGTTGCCATAGCAGTGAGCAGCAAATAAGGGAAATAAAGACCCAGGAAGCAGGTAAAGCAAGGATGACTTTGACCATGTTACCTTTTTACATGGTTTTTCATTATTATAACAAGGAGGAGAATCAAATATTTTTGTACTTAAAACCAAAATAAAACCTCACTAATGTTTAACAAATAATTCTGCATTGAGCAAAAGCATTTGCCATGCAGCACATCCACAACTACTGAGACTGTGCACACTGGCTCCATGTAACTAAGGATGAGCATTTCCAATTACATATTTTAGTAAACAGGGCCATAGTTAAAATCTGAGTGAAATCTGATCCCAGATTCTGTCTACATCTGACCAGCGACTGGATCTAAATTTAACTGCTGGTCCTTTTATGATAATCCAATTACAGCTGTCAAATACCTGGTACATCCAAACTGGATGGGGTCTAATATGTCTCACAGCTCCTCAAGTCTGCCAGGGTGTTCAGTATTGCCTACCTATGTCCCATTATTCCTTTGTATACTGCTTTTTAAGCTCACCTTTTATAGTTAGCAGAATTCTATACCTATTTAGGACATGAAGACATTGCTTCCTACACAGGTTAGTTAAGTTTTGCAGAGAAATTTTCTGAGGGAAGTCTACCTGCCCAAAGGGGGTGAGCTGCAGCTCTATTGCTGTGAAAACACTTGCCTGAGCAGTACAAACAGAGCTGATCAGGATGAGAATCCTATTCACATGATTAAAGTATACTGGGATTAAAAAAACCAACCCTTCCTTGCAATCCAGAGATGCAACCAAGCACAAAATTATGGTAAAACAAGTATTGTTTTCACAAAAGCAACGGACCCATTCTCTTTTATTTTTGTATGTTTATTTTTGACAGTGATGGATATTTTTTGTGTTTGGTTTTTGGTTTTGATTTGTTTTGTTTTGTTTTGTTTTTATGGAGGGTAGGGCTGTTGTTTTGGTTTGGGGTTTTTGTTGTTTGGGGTTTTGTTTCTTTTTTTTTTAAGGGAACCTACAAAATTATCTTCCCCAAAAACAAAATGTGCGTGCAGGGGCTGGGCTGGGGAGTGAAAAGGTGTTTGTTACTGTTATCAGTGCTTCTGCAACACACTGAGACTTTATTTTGCTGAATAGCATTTCATTCCCCTGCTCTACTATTTGGAGTTCATATCACACATTTCTTTTGATTTGGGAGCAAACCACTGCAAGCAAAGTGCAGGTGGAAATGCTGCGCTTCGTTCTTACTGCTCAGAAGTTTGCAGTTAGGCAGCAGATTCCCTTTTTGCTTTACTTTTGGTACATACTCTGCCAGAACAGCAGCACGGGGTGGGTTTGCTCTCCCCAGCACCTGAGGCACCATCAGTGCCACACACTGCCTTCATCACAGGTTTTCCAGCAGAGCTGTACTGCTTCATCTGTCCCCACCATAAACAGATCTCTGATGGCCAATTATTTCTTTAAAACCCTAATGGACATTGTCATTTGAATGGAAGCCATTTAACTTAAAGTTAAAATGTATGGCATGGAAAAAAAGCCATGCTACTATTCCATCACAGTCTGTTTTTCCGTATCATGGCAACCGTAACTACCTCACAACTAGGTGCAAATCTGAGCCCACCTAAGATCCAAATAGACTCCTTCGTTTCAGGTTTTCTAATACAGCATTTTCCCAAAAATTAATTGCTGAAGTAAAATCCTTTAGCAACACAATGCATTTGCTCTGAAGACTCATTTGTGAACCTCAACAGTAGTTTTAGGCAAGAACTCATTTCTGCTTTATATTAGAAATGATAAGCCTTGAACAACTGTACTGTAGTGAGAGAAGTGGCCGGGAGAGCAGGTTGGAGATTTCCCATTAAGAACTAGGGAAGGAAAATCAAAATATTCCTGGTTGCCACTACTGGCAGGAACGGATTAGACAAATTTAAATTTGTATAATTCCCTTTCTCACATGTAAGCCATTATTTAGTATACTAACATCCTGGGAAAAGAACTCTTGTTTTTATCCTCAGCAAAAGGAATAGTAGCTGTGAGCAAAGCTTTGCTCCTGGAGCCAAGAGGGGGATCACTTTTGTAAATGCTCATTGATCTTATGGCTAGAAAGGACCCTTATTATTATATAATTGAATCTCTGTCATGAAGCACAACCTTCAGCCTAATTCTATACTTGATCCAGAATTTATGTTGAATGACTGCATATATATTTGGAATGCAGAAGATAAGAAATATAAGATTTATCTAATTATCCGTAAACTTTCCTTTTGTTTACTTACAGCATGAAGGATGGTAACATTGCTTTATTTTGTACACAGCAGTCTATATAACTAACATTTGTCTTGTCTCAGCCTCAAAATGGACTTACATGCTGCAGCTGAAGTATTGAGCATTGTTTCATGTTGTCTTGAGCATCAGCTTTCCCAGGTCTCAGCTGATGTGATTTTTGTAGCTGTAAAACCCATTTCTTGTTTTTAACCTTATGGCTTATTTTAAGGTAGTCAGCCTACAGTGTCTCACACTGGAAATATATAGTGACCTGGAGCAGCATGTGGTGAATTATAAGAATGACAGAAGTTGCCTGGGAAAATGTAAGATGTTTTAATTATAAAAAGAAAAACATGCTTAGGAAATGCTGCTTATAAACTTTTAAGGCCAGCGTGTTCTAATACAAATTTTGTGACAGTAGTAGAGCTATTGGCTTATATTATTATGGAGCAGCTGATTCAGGTTTGGAAGCATAGCCCTTTATTTGATGGAATTACTGTAATCCTTTGACATAAGAGAACAGTTCTGCTAGTCCTGGGATTTTGATCTACTGTTAGACAGACAGCTGCTTGGCTGCGAGTGGTGCTGGTGTTAAAAGTGAGGGTTCAGCAATGCCAGGAAATAGACACATTGCCCAGTAAAAGCTGGCTTTCAGAGCCTGCTTTCTGAGGGGGAATTCTGACTGTCTAATGAGCTTCCTAGGACCTGTTAAAGCACAACACCTTTGAAGATCTGCCTGCGCTGATTGAATTCAAGCACACTTATCAACACTTATCAACAGCTCTAAGCCTATCTCTGAACTATAAAAAATTACAATGGAAAAATATCTGCTGAAAAGCTTTAATCCTGTCTTGGTTGCAGCCTCCAGCTGCCCCGCCAGACCAGCACACAGGGCCATGCAGGAGAGCCCTGCAGTACTGTCTGGCTTCATTGCCAGGGTGGAAGTCATCTCTGCACATTTTTGTGCACAAGCAGTTGTTGAAGTGTCTGACCAGGAGCCATCCTCCACAGAATCAGCTAAGAAATGCTTTCTGGCTTTCCAAAGGGTAATTAGCATTGGGCTGAGATTGTTACAGGCTGACAACATCCACTTAGCTGACTGGAGGGGCTTCTGCTGTTCATTAGAACTCTGAAGGCTGGCTGACTTCTGCAGTCTGAGGACTTGAGAGGGAAGGAAGGAAGGAAGGAAGGAACCAGCAAAATGAGATGTTTGCATACTAGCAGAAGTTGCCTGGGGCAACAAAAGCCTCTCTATTTACACTTTTGGCTACTGTAAGAGGGAGATGCAATTCCTTCAGCCACAGTCAAGCTGACCTCTGTCTCCAGTACATGTGCTGGCCAGCCTGTGGAGGACCAACAAAAGCCTTTCTGTTCTGAAGCATCTCCTTCATGCTCATCTTATAGATCCAGTGCTGCTTCAAGTGACTTCTGAGAGTAAAAAACTGGAGTGGAAAATGCTGTGTGAGAGAATAAAATGGAAAGCAGCCAGACATTTTACACCATGAATTTTGCTGCTCTCATACAGTCTTCATTGTGATAGTTTAACACTGAGTCTTTTGACTGGAAGAAAGTAGCATGAACCCCAAAATTTGTCATTCAAAAGGCTCACCATGAGGACTGCGTATTGTATGACTAGAGCTAGGAGAAGAGTTAGTAACAACCAGCAGACATCTAGAAAATTAGCCAGTCCTTGTTGCTTGGTTTCTGAATGATAATTCACAAACATCTACGAGGCCGTGGTGACCTGATGGATATGCTGATGATATGATTCGCTCCGGGTCAGGTATCTGACCTACATAAACACATCACATTTGCCAATGCTTCAGATCATTTGTTTTGATTTAGTCATCTTGTGAAGGAAATGCACATTAGAGATAAAAAAAAACCCTAGATGAAATTGCATGGCTGAATAACATCTTGGTCTCATCATCGTAATGGACACATGAGAATGTTTTTCTCTTCCTCAGCCTGAGCTTAGGTATAAAATAACATAGCACACAAGGGTGGTTTTTTTTTTTTTCTGATTTATAGGTTGCTAAAATGTCAACACAGTTTAAACCTCCACACTGGTGCTTCGGATTCTTTTTATTTCAAATGTTGAAGTTCCACCGTGTCTGCTGGCCTTTACAGCTCCATCAGCTGTAAAGGACAGGGTGACAGCCTGACTTTGCTTTTCCTTGGATAATCTAAACAGGAGTTTGAGAATAGTTAGTGTGCCAATTATCTGTGTTGCTTTCTTTATCTCATACCTCAAAATTTTAAGCCACATAACGCATTAATTTATAGTATGTCACATTACATTCATTGTAAATAATTGCAGCTGTTTGAAGTTATTTCTTCTTTATAACTGGAAATTAAGATCAGTTACAAAAGGTGACCCTTCTTTCTTTGAAAATAGTAAGAGAAAGTCCCATTAACTACTGGAGGAGTGGGTCCAAGCCCTGTGTAATAACAAATGACCTGGATGTGTTCAGATTCATTGACTGCAGGAATACGGGCAGATGCTTGCATACCCATTATCAAGCTTCAAGTGATTAGTCTTACTTTGCCATGAAACCTTGGTTGACAAAACAAAGCTTAAAGGCATGAGGACTGAGAGTTCCACAGAGCAGCATTCTTCAGTCTTTCTCAACAAAGAACAGCCTAACTTTTAGGAAACTTCCAAAGTCTATATCAAGGAGACTGTTTGCAGCTGCTCACATCTATACAGCAATACTTTCCACATCCATTTACTTTTATTTTGTCTTCTCTCCTTCATGTTTTCTCTGTTTGCTCATTCAGACACATGGGAATTGTTAAGGTCTGGCTCTGTGTGGTTTATTGCTGTCACATCGCATTACTTTTTGACATTCTTTGGACCGCCTACAAGAGTGGCTGCCTTGGGGGACGCCAGGGTTGCCACTCTCCAGGAGGCTGTTCTGCTCTTGTGCTGGGTCTGCTTGGAAGCAGGGCTAGCCTCCCACCACAGGTGATGTGATTTATGAATGTGAGCATCAGCAGATGAAGTAGCTGCTGCCAGGTTGGCAGACTGAGGCCATTCTTGTAAGCGCGAATGAAGAAACACAAGGTAAGGTAAGTAAAACACATTTTCTCTTAGCAAACAAATATCTTTTGTGTTCTAACTCTTAGTTCATACTCAGTAATCCCCACTGATCACTATATGCCACAGTTCTTGTCATGTTGTATTGATGTTAACATAGCACCCAGGCACCCACACCAGGGATTAGCTGTATGCCGTATTAAACCTTGTTCAAACATTTAACAGAAGTAGGTTGTTTCACCAGGAAGCTCCCTGCTGGGGTGTAGGAATCAGACCCAGGAACAGATACAGAGTCCTAGGGAGGAATGTGGCCGTCTTCGTGTCAACATGAGGGCAACTCAAATGGTCCTGGGTTTTTCCTCAAATTCAGTAACAGAATTTTGAGGATAATTTGGTCCCTTCCAACACAAACCATTCAGTGATTTAGGACTGGCTGTTTAGGCTTATATCTCTCCAGCACTCAGTACCATGTGTTAAAAGATGAAAATGCTCATTTAAAAACCTATGCAAATGAAGAGCTGAAGCTGCATTGGTTCCTGATTTGAGATGAGAGGGGGTGGTGCTCACTGTATGTGAAGAAACTTCATCTTCCTTGAAAGCATAAATAGCTGTCATCAGTCTGAAATATCTTGGAGGGAATCAATGGAAGGAACTCCAGAAGGAAAGTGAGTTTCTTGCTGGTGACATAGGAAGTAATCATGGAAATGATTCAGGTGATGGTAACTGCAAAATGCTGAATGCAGGAGAAAAGGTACACTTATAAAGCTTAGAGAAGGAGATGTGGTAGTAGTGGAGAACTCTGGGATAAGGAGAGTTTTCATGACTCTTCACTGGGGAAATGGTGAGGACCATAATGGACACATTGAGCAAGAAAAATGTTCAAGGCAATGAAAATTGAAGTATTTTCTTTGACATCTCTATGTACTGGGCCATGACTGGGATATCATTTCTATGTGAGATTTTGCCTGTAGGTATATCTGTCACATGCAAGAGATGATCCATGTTCCTTGATTTTAGAAACAGAGTTGCATGTGGTTTGATGCAACCCCTTAATCCCATTGTTTTCATCCCTTGTATTTGGGAACAAATACGAATATACATAGCTCACATTTATTTATATATAGATCACAGTGGGCCACATAATCCAATTATGAGTTTGACGTTTCCCTAAATCAGTAATGAAATGCTGACTTAGTCTGGCCCATGGTTTTGAGTGAAAAAGAGCCTTGTTCATGGAATAGGTCTGACTGGTGCAATTAGATGCTTCATCCCTGTTCCACGGAAAGGAGGCATTTGAAGCTCCCACCTGGGTCTAAAAGTAACCCTCAGTCCCACAGTTAATATTAATATACTTTTCTAAACTATAAGATTGATTTACTGAGTTTTGATTTCATAAAATCATACAGTTATTTATGTTGCAAGGATCCTTGGGAAAGCACATAGTCCAACCTGATGCACAAACCAGAACTGGTGCAAAATTTAACTGGATTGATCAAGGCTTTGTTTAGTCTAGTACTGAAAACCTTCTATGAGAGAGACTTTACAGACTCTCTGGGAAACCATGTCACAGTGCTTCAAATATCCCATGAAATAATTTATTCTTTATATCCAGTCATAAAATACCTTTTTCAAATCCATGACCAGACATCTCCATCTTCTGGGTAACTCACCCATAGGTACAGGCAAGCTGCTGTTTGGTGCCCTGAAAGTGACCCTCTTTCTGCCTAAGCAAGCTCAGGTCCCTCAGCCTCTCCTCACAGGTCATATCCCTTGATGACCTTGGTGGCCTCCACTGGATTTGAACAGGGTTATCAACATGTTCTTGAACAGGAGGAGGCAAACACAGTACTGCAGGCACAGCCTCATGCATGGTGAGGAACTGAGGACTTCTCCTGGTTTCCACAACGCTTCAAAGATGGCAGAGCATGGCCTCACACTGACTCCAGCTGGTCCTTCTGCATCCTCCCATGTAGCCCACCAGTCCCATGGACACCTGTGAGTCAAAATTTCTCAAGGGATTGCTGACTCAAACTTTCCTCTTCTCCTTCGATGTTATCTGTGTCCAAAAGGGCATGGTAGAAAAAGAAGGGATTGAGCACCCCAATCTTGTCTATGTCTGTGTCATTCACCTCACTCAGCTGCAGGCTTGCACTTTCCTTGGTTCTTTTCTTTTACTGTGAAGAGAGGGGAAGAAACTCTTCCTGTAGCCCCTGACACCCTTTACTAGTTTCAACTCAAGCTGTGTTTGAGCTTTCCTAACACCATTGCTGTGTCATGGGCCTGTATTTTTTCTTATATTCCTCATTTTTACCTTGTCTTGACTTTCACACACTGTACACATCATCTTTTTGGCACTGGGCTTCAGTCATGGGGTCCCTGCTTAGCCAAGAAGGTCTTCTATAAGCTACTTGTTCTCCTGTATCAGCATGGGCTGCTCTTGTGCTTGGAAGGGGTTGCCTCTGAAGACCTGTCAGCTTTTCTGGGTTCTGTCACCTTTACAACTGCTTCCCCCTGTATCCAGCTTAGCCAAAGACCTGTGGTGGATGCTAGGTTTTATTATATTTGGGGGTTCATTATATGGGCTTTGAGGGATGGTTTTTAAATTAAAAAAATCATTTCAGTTGTGGACAAAAAAAATGAGGAAGGAGTTTCAGAGAAGTCAAAACATATTTAAATGATAAATTTGAAACAAAATGTTCCATTAAAAAGTTCTTTTTCCTGTTTAGTGGCACGAATACATGAATTTTGGTTCTGATATTCTCATTTTTTGATGAGGGAACCAAACCATGGCAAAAGGTAGACATTTTTCTTGGGCCATTATCCTCTTTGGCCAGTTTTGTTTGCTTGATCATTTCAAAGTGATTTGAGTTCTAAAACTCTGAAAATGAGGCTGCTTTGTCTGTGGCTCAGCTTCACCTTTCACTGCTTTTCTTTTGATAAGAGAGGATCAGCTCAAAATCATAAAATTAAATAACCCTTAGGGAATTCAAATTGCCAACCAGACTTCAATCCAGAGTTTGGTAAATGTCAACACAGTTCCTTAGGCAGTGAAGTGGGGTGAAGGAAGAAGTGTTAAATAGGGTGGGGAGCTGCCTTAATTACTGAAGTAATCTGATTTTTTCCCAGGAGCTATTTAATTCAGGAACACTTGGATATTTCATACCTTGTGACACTCTTTAGTCTTCTAATTCGGTGCTTTGGTCAGATGGAGAGAAGAAAAAAGACAGCTGTTGATTAAACAGCATAGATGTTATGTAACTGCAAAAAAGCCAGAAAGTTGTTCCATTTGCACTCATAATTTATACGTAATCTGGAAATACACTTTGAGGCAGTGACTTCATCTAAAAAGAATTACCAGGTCAAAGTGTGTTAGTGAACGGCTGCTGAATGTGTTTTGGCATTAAGTGTTTCTTTATCAGCATTAATTGGATTAAAATTACCTGCAGTGAAATATGAGCCCTTTGAGGAAAAGCAGTTCTTGTCCTGCTGGCTTTAGAAGCATAAAAGGAAGGGGCAGCGGGTAAAAAGAAAACAGGAGGCAGTGTTCAGACAGGCTTTGTTTTAAGGCAGAGTAAGAGTGAGGTTGAACATGCCGTGGGTATGAAATCATTGCCAGGGAGCTGTGAGAAGGGGCAGATTTGGGCTGGAAGGGTTTTTTGCTGTCAGACCTTCCAGGCAAAGAGCAAAGCCCCAGCCAGAGCGTGATGTTGTGGAGCAGCAGCTGGGTCTGGCACAGTGGGTATAGGGGACTGGTGGGGTCAGTGGGATGGCTCTGACCCCATGAACCACCTCACACACAAGGGGAGAGCATGGCAAGGCAATACAGGTGGGGGGCAAGGCAGTGAGAGGGATAAAACAGCATCAGGATGGTGCAGGCACAGTGCCTCAGGAAGGTCAGGGTGACCGCAAATCCAGTTACTCACTGCCTGGAATGAGGGACATTGCTGAGACAGGGTGACTCTGTGGATCACCATTTGCAG
>JAVHNF010023218.1:0-10952 GCA_034783455.1 Micropsitta finschii | reverse complement strand
ATAAACCTGGAGTTCAAAGTTATGAATAACAAATATCTAGAGGAATGCTGCGGAACAGTGGTTTTGCAATACTCTCAAAACAGTGGTTTTGCAATACTCTCAATCTCATCACTACTACAAGACAGGGATCCTCTTGCAGGACATTCCTCATCTTTCCCAGTGGGTGGCTCTCCAAATTTCTCATTCTGTGCATGACTGGTGAGCTGAGGGGCCAATTCCTGCTGCTCTCTGGACCTTGGCTCAGGGACTACCATCCCACTGAATGCATCACTACACCTGAAAGCTCAAGCTAGCCCTTAAATCAGATCATACTGATCCAGGCTATCTCTTTCCAGTCCTGTGTGGTTTCTGCAGACTGTCAGGGCCGTGTCCTGTTTGAAAGTCAAGATGTGGTAACAGACAGGGTTTTTTTGATCCCTTTCATTGAAAACCAGGATCTGTGCAACAGTAGATCTCAATGTTTAGACTAGCACAGATTCTTTGCCTCCTTCCTAGCCTCCTGTTTTGTAAACCAGTCTCATTTTAAGTCAAGAAGTACATCTTCTCCCTAGTGATACTATTATAAAATAAACTTGTTAGGGACAGGAACTAAATTTTAGGGCTAAGAGAAGATAAAAAAAGATTGATCAGAAAAGGGTCATACTTCTCTATACCTTCAATTAATGTTAAGATCTTGTAATTACAAACAAAATTTGAAGGCCTACAGTCCTTCCAACCTCATCATTCTAAGCTATTCTCCATTTCACAGACAATTTTCTTTAGTTAACACTAAAACTGATGAATATAGAAATTCTCTCTCCACTGCCTAATGTGCCACAATGCTACATGTTATTAGCTGAAGTCCTGAGTTACACAATGCTCTGCTTTGCCACCACCTGTCACTTCGGATTTTGTTCTTCCTTTGACCTAAGCTGTTTGGAGCCACCTGTGTGGGATTCTGTGTGTACCCCTTCATTCATTCCTGTCTGCTTTTTCATGTGCAACAAGGCTGCACCTACATTTCCAGACACATTATTAACAAACAGCAGGCTGGTTATAACCTGCAACCTGCCAGGCTGCTGTTCACTGCTCCATGCTGCACCCAAGAAACCTTCTGTCCCAGCAGATGCTCATTCTCTTGCTCTGCCTTCTCCCATGCCACAGAGCCCACAAAACAGCCCCATCCTCTGCATTTGCAACCAAGCAACCACTCAGCCCTCATGCTTTAGCTTTTCATGCAGCCTAGCCTTGTCACACACTATCTGGGAAAAACAGAGCTTTTCAGTGTCATTTATAATTGGCACAGGGCCTGAAGAATGATTGCCTGATACAGCCACTGGCTTGGGACCATATATAGGACAAAGGCCCTTTTGATAATGTTAATGCTTTCCAGCCTGACAACATTGCTCAATTACCCGCTGCCTTGCTGGGGTCCGTCAGCTGGCATTGTGCTTTGACTACAGGTTAGATTTGAGTGGACAACATGTGCCCTGAACAAAGAGGAAATGCATGTTTCAGAACTGCACCCTGACCTGAACTATATCTCCAGGCAGAGAAGAAAAAGCTCAGCAAGCTGCACAGCTGCTTGCTGTGCTTTGCTGGAGATGATGCCTGTCCACCTCACTCCCTGGCTAGGCTGGCGCACTTGAGAAAGTGATACCTGTAATTTTCCTTTGCTGCTGGTTATCAGTCCAGCAGAGACCCAGTTTCCCCTGCAGTTAGCTCTTGGGCAGACAGAGTTGGAAGAACACCACAATGCTATCCTCCTGCCCCTTTCCTTCCCCTTTGTGTTTTAATTTTGGGGAAGTTTAGATAAAGTGCAGTGATCTCTGTAAATTTGTACCACAAGTTACAAGAGCAGCTCAGTGTCAATCCAAGTTACTTGAAATATGATAATAAAATGCTTAATATTTTCATTAATGCTGATAGTTTCTACTGGCATATGTTCAAATCATGTAGGCAACAAACTCAAAATATATAAGCAATAAAAAGTTGCTCCCTGAGGGTTGGTCAGGTGTTCGGCACTTGTTTCCAAACACTTTAACAAAGTTCATCTTCATAGCTTACTATGTTGCAAGTGGAAGACCACATCTCCTCAGGAGATGATTTATTAGACTGTCGTCCCACACATGCTGCAGGTAATATTCAGCCTTTGGGACTGAATACGAGTCAAGGAATTTCATCAAAATATACCAGTCTAAACCACACTTCTATCAACTGTCATCAACCCAGGGCCAGATTTTAACACACAACCCTGCAACAAATGAGTTGAAACAAAAGAAAACAGCTTGCTTTGAGGGTTAAATAGCTAAATAGCTGTTAGATAATTAAGCTGCCTTTGGGTGTGTTTACATTTGCTTGCCTGGAGCTGCAATAGCCTCAGGAGGAGCATCCAGCAGTGCCCACCACCCAGTCCCTCCTCTACCGCAGCCCTGAGAAATCACCAATCTGACCAGCGAACGGACCTTTCCCAACACAGCCACACTACTTAGGTGGGAGAAGTGGTGTTCCCTGGCAGTATTTTCCATGCTGTCCCACAGTAAGAAGGTACACGCTGTTCCCCCACCAACCCAGCAGAAATAATTCATGCTGCCCCTGGAGCGCAGTTCAAGCATGGCTGTGCTTGAGGCTATTTCTGGTTCTATTATCTGAAGACCTGGCCGATTGAACTCCTCTCCCTTAACCCTATCTATTTTAATGAAGTCACTTTTTGTCATTAGTATAGTATGAGACCTTTACATAGAGTCTGATCCCAAACGTCACAACGCACTGGATTACACTTGAAACATGGATTTCTCCCTAACATCCTTCTCCCTTTGCACCCCTTCCC
Source organism: Micropsitta finschii (assembly GCA_034783455.1). NCBI lineage: Eukaryota > Metazoa > Chordata > Aves > Psittaciformes > Psittacidae > Micropsitta > Micropsitta finschii. The sequence goes on along the minus strand of JAVHNF010023218.1, from coordinate 8,143 downwards.
AGTCCTCACAAGCATTTACTGTTTCAAAGGATACTTCAAGTCTCCCTTTGCTCTGCTTTCCTTGCTAAATTTTTCTTTTCTTACCTTTTCATCCAGTTTTCTTCCCTCCTTTCCCTAATGTCTATCAGGACATGACTCCCTCTCTCCAGAGAAAGGTCTGGAGCTCTTCAGGTTTGTAGATTTTAAAGCCAGAAAGCACTGTGATGATCAAGTCTGGACCATACAACTTCTTTCAATTAATTGCTTGAATTACTGCCTGTCTTTCATAAACAAACAGGATTATATTTATCTAGTCTTGGCATCCTATCACTGTGCTACATCTTTGGTAGCTCTGTGAAGAAGTCTTTCAGTAACTTTCTTTTTCCCATGTTGGCACTTCCCTAAGCTGCAATCATCCTTCAGCTTCTCCATTTCATGCACTTGCACCTCTCCCCCTGCATTTCTGAGTATCCTCAGAGAAGGATTTCTTGACCTCAGCATTTCAAATACCCCTTAGAACTCCCCTCTCCCAAGGTTTTTAAGCTTTTACAAAGTGCCATGTGTGACTGCCAGGTCAGTTTTTCTCCAAAGCACTGGGAATTTTTTCTAATCTGGGATCTTCCCCTGTGAAAGGTATGCTCACTAAAATTGCTAATAAATGGTTAGGTTGTACTTTTCATCTGGATTCTCTTTGCTCAGGTTGGCCAGACCCATAGCCTTTGGGTCAGGACCCCTTTCCTATGGCACTCACAATGAGTACAAATCAGAGCTTTTTTCCTCTGAGAGTTAATATATTTTTACCTAGATAAAAGCTTTTTTTTTTTTTGAATCTTTATCATTCCCTGTCTTTCTGAAATGCTTTCTTTCCAGCTTTTACCCATTTATCTTGCTTTTGGCTCATATTCATTTAAAATATAACCACTTACAGAACTTATTGAGATGAAAGCATAAAAGCAGTCTACCACTAGAGCTTTACAAGTCCAGGTACTATATTTAAAATACTTTCAGGTAACTGAACCCAAATCAACATGTTTTTGTGACACAGTGAGGGAGAATGGGGCACCAAAAAAGCAATTTGGGCATTTGGAAATTAATACACAGACCAGGTTTGCCTGGTTTTACACTCCAGGTTTGGAGTTTCTGAGGTTATGATAAAGAGTAGTTTGTAAAAGCAATTAAGATCAGCAATAATTCACAGATTACCTTCACACCCTGCATTCCTTTGCCTTAGGATAAGGAAAAGCCCTCAGAGAAATGCTTAGAAACTGGAGAAACAACAGTTTTACACTGCTTTTCTCCTTCTGCTGTTAAGATACCTGTTCGTGTGACCATGTTCGTTCTGAGCCATCCTTCACACAGATGTCCAGCCTCAGCTCAGTCCCTGTGGCTCCATGTTTACTGTCCACACAGAGGTTGGCTGCCACATTTCGTATCTGCAAAACCAAGCAGCAACATTTCACATTACACCAGGCTGCGGAATAGGGCTTCCAACATTAAGTCTACCTCTGAAAGATTTCAGACTGACTATTACATAAAACTGGTGGGAATTGTTTTTTTGCAGAGTAGAGAGCCATGTCCTTCATTGAACTATTTTTTTGGTGAGCAGGTTTAGAAGCAGCAAAGTTTCTGTTTGACAAATGAAAGGTAGGTCTGTATGAAATATTTTCATGCAAAGAAACTAAGAGAAACAAAGTGTGAAAAGTTGAAAGCTTGGTCAGACTGCTCCTACCAGAGCAAGAGAGATCAACTGTACTAAGAGGAAATTATTTCCGTATGAGCTCCTCACAGGCTTTGGAGCTGTATTTCTTAAAGAACCAGGCACAACGTGTTCCAATCCTTGTTCTTTGACACAGTAACACTGTTGTAGATAAGGTCACACAGTAGTGCCCTAAGTCCATAAAATCAAAAACGTATTCAGCAAATCTGTGCTGAAAGTATGCTTACCCATGGAGGTTCCTTGTGCTGTCTGCATGCCTTCTGCAAACACTCTGCAGAGTAACTTGTTCTTAAAAGGAAAATCTTGTTTTTGAGATAGTAGCAACTGAGTCATAATTAATCTGTGACCATCAGTTCTAACAGTTATGTACCATTGCTGCCACGTGTATGTTTTGAAAGACTGAGTTGAAAAGGGGTAGGTTGTCCACTGCCACCAAAAGGAGTGAGATCCTAATTTATTTTGCAAACACATGCACATTTCTCCTTAAGTACCTTAGCTGGGCTATTTAAAATTCCTTCAGATACCTCCAGAACTAAGAGAATTTCTTAAAATACTTACCCTGTCAATGAGATACACAGAAACTGAGTAATCAAAGTGCACATACACGTGCAGAAACATACACAAATACTTTCTGTATAATGTATAGAAAGCAGGTGCATATTTTGACATCCTAGCTACTACTTTGATCCTTAATTAAAAAAAAAAAAAAGAAGAGCTAAATGCTGAATGGAGATTGAATTGACATGCATTTTTCCATGGAAAATATTTTAGAAGTCACTGTCGTTGTCCTATTATTTTAGACAAATGTGAACATTGCAACTGCATACCTCATACACATCCAAAAGATGGAAAACTTCTCAGCATAGCACAAAACATTGCAAGGAGGGGCAATTCTCTTGCTTGCAAGACACATGGGAGAGCTACTCTGCTCATTTTCTGATTCTGGAGTACTGGAATCGAGTCTGCTCACCATGATCTAAGAAACAGTTTGATAGATGGGAAAGTAACATGGAGAAGATGTAAAAAAGTCACCTTCAGGAAAGTTTTTAGGAGCTGCATTTGTTTAGCTTAGAAAAGAGCAGACAGGACAAATAATGGGTGAGCATTTGTTTGAGTGACTGGCTCCAAGAACCTTTCAGCCTTCACCAGATCTCAGAGTAGTATTTTTCTAGAACTTGGACAAGTCAAGCTCTAGGGTAATTTTGCTTGTTTTTAATAGAGTAAAAATTGCTATAGGTGAGGTAAGCCACTAGCATTTCATACACACCACCAGAAACTGCACTGAGCAGCTCCACAGTACAAAGAATCATGTTAACTGAAAAAAGAAGGATGAAAAATAATTACTTCTCAACAACCCTGCCTTCATATCATCCAGCAAGAGAGACTGGAAAGATTAATGAGGGGAACAGATTTAAATTTCATATTCTTAAAGTTTTATGTGACATACCTACTTCAAGTATAATTTTTTGAGCGTGTTCGATCATTTCTCAGTGCACTTAAATTTGCATAAATAAAGATTTCTGGCTTAATACAAAATTAAATGATATATAAGTTCTGTTCTTAGAATATGAGAGCTAATTAAAATGGAGCAGCTAACAATTGCCATTAATAGTTGGGGTATATTTATGTGATTCAGAACTATAAAATGACAGTGAATATACTCCACATCCAATGACTGTTTATTGGATTAAAGGGCTTTCCTAATTTTGTCTTGATTAGCATAACTTCATCCCATTTTCAGTCATTTGGACTATGCAGCAAATGTGTCCAACACGTTTCTGGAAAAGGCCTGAGCTGAAGCTACATTTAGTTACTTCACTGCTAGAATTTGTCTTCCCTGTTCTTTATTTCCTCTCCTCTTCCCTCTGCTCCTGGAAGGTTTCTTTGCATTAGTTCTTCCTCTGGTTTGTTGCAGCTTACATGTTAGCTCATCCTGGCTTTTTTTTGTTTTATCCTTCCTTTCCACTGCAGAGGGGTCATGGTTTGTTTTTCATTTTCTTTTTGCAATACAGGCATTTCAGTCAAGTCTGTGCTTTTGTTCTCTGGCATTTTCTGTGTGGCCTTGGCAGTTGCTAGAAATTGAACTGAGCCATCATGCTGCTGCCAGAGCCACAGGGAATATTCTGCTGAGCACCAGTACCACACAGCCTGCAAATCCCCTAAGATGCTTTTATGGACAAAAGAAGGAAAGCAGAAGCAGAGTAAGGAGAGGCTTTTTTTCTCATTTATAAATCAATATGCATTTGAATTGCCTTGTCTTCAGTCACACAGCACAATGGATTTTAAATTTCTGAGGTGATGAGTTACAACTAGAAAGGAAATAGCCAGTGATCCTAATACACTCATATTTCCAACACTTGCATTTGGGAAACTGCAGGGACTGGGTATGAACAGGAGGCAGATTTTATCACCCATGCAGTTAGGGCATTGAGTTGCTACATAGAAAGCTTATTTGCTCAACCTTATGCTCTCATTTGTAAACACAGATAGCTATACAGGAAAAGCAGGCTCTCAAGAAGTCTGTGTGGACTAACAAGGATGGTTAGTGGTGATCTTAAAGGCTGTTTCAGAATTAAAGACATTCTGAGAAAAGCATGGGACACTACATGTAAGTCATTAGGTGTATTTAGTTCTTGAAATACCGTCCTAACACATGTTGGGAGAGATCCTAAGACTGTGGCTCCTGTGGTCCTTATGGAGGGTGGATAAGGTTTGAGAACATAGAGAATACAAACTCTAAGAGGTCTGTTTTCTCCCTCTTTTACACTGGAGGCGTCTGAGAAAGGATGTACATACAGGCTTCTCAGTGCTTCACTGATGCTTGTGAAACAAAGATGAGTCACCTGGGTGGGATTTCTGCTGGTGTAGTATCTGACTCCTGTGCTGTAAATGAGGTAGAAAGCCATAAGGGGAAGCCAGTGGGTAAGCCTAGATACAGTAATCCTTGGGTTTTACAAAAAGCAGTGAACTTATGTTAAAACTACAGCTTTCATGCTCTAAGTTAGCCAGCCCGTGTTAAAAAGACTTTTCTCCAGAGCAGGCCAGGCCTTGAGAGTAGTTTATCTCGCTGGTGCTGTGATGGGGAAGGAACTACCCTGCACGCTCATCACAGCACAAAACTGTCTGTGCCAAAAGCAAAAAGTGGAAAAGCATAGAAATCTAACCCCAAATTTATGTTTAATATGGTCATCTGTTAGAATGATGAATATGGAGATGGTGTTGGGACTATGGTTAGGGTGCCCCAGTACAGCAACAAGAGAGGCACGCTGATGCCATGATTATATAAAAGCATTATATAATGCTTTCCATACAGCTGACTTAATGGCTCAAATAAGAAAGTGGCCGTAGCTCTTCAAAGACATTAGCAGTGTTCATTTAGATTGCTTTTTTCATTTGAGCAGCACTTACAGCCAGTTTTAGCTTACATTCTCAGATAAGCCTAGGGCCATCAGTGTCTACAGATCAAATATGGAAAACTGAGCCACCTTTCCTGTCAACTGATACATAGTAATTTTAAAAGTATTTATCCTTTGTGTGAGCCATAAAAAGGAAAAGTCAAAGTTAAAAGAAGCCAGGCCCTGCCAAAGACCTCAGTGAGGAAACAGGGGACTCTGTTATTCAGCAGGACATTGATCCCAATGAAAGAATTTGAACAGCCTAGCTGTGTGCAGCACTTGCTCTGTGCAGGGTGGGGAATAACTGGTTATATCCCTTTTGTACAAAAGACATGTGACACTTGGTGGGTTCAGATTGACTCATTAAGAGTACAAGTATGACACTTTAAATAAAGGAAGTTATCAAAAGAGAAGTTAGTGAGTTCTTAAGCTTTAAGCCTTTTTCAAATGTGTTGCTTGGCTTAACTTCATGGGTGATGTTTACACACCAGTGCTGTAAAACACTTCTGTAAAATCCACAAGTTTGAGACTGAGAAAGGAGTATTTTCAGGTCCTACGGCTCAGCAATAATGCAGAGACTGAAAGATTTGCTTTGTATTAAGTCATTGAATAACAAATTCATGTAACAGCAAATGAAACCAAGCCTAAATATTTCCCTTTTGACTGAATAAAATATTTTTTTTATAGCAATCTATAATAAATTACAACGGCTGACATCATATGATTGATTTACTATAAAATGTGTTTTCAAAGATATTGTTGGAAGCTGTCATATCTGCACAGTATATTAATGCTGGGTCACAGCTTGCAGATTCATGAGTACTTCCTAAGAAAACATTGGGTGTCCAAATCTCACTTAATGAAGCTATTGTTTTAACTTCCTTCAACAGGATTTCAAATACACATTACAAATAAATTATTCTGTCTTAGAAAGAGAATGGGATGGGTATTATTGTTTTTTAACATGTAGCATACTTCCCAATATATTCAGAAGGATAATAACAAAAACTAATTGAAAACTTTCCCTTTTTCCATGGTGGGAGAGAAAAGAGTACAGTTATCTCACCCAGACACAGAACTGACAGTCTCACTAACCTTATTCTGTCTGGATTTGCTGTTACATTGCTTTACTACACATGTTTGAGATGTTACAAGGCAGAACAGGATATACACACTGCCAGCCACAAAGGACAAAAGGCAGAAACATGCAGAAAAGATAAGGCCATGACAAGCATAGTGAAGAAGAATGAGTTTTGGTTTTCAAATTTCCTTCTTTTCCATCATGAACAGACTTGGTCAAGAAATGTAGAGGGTCACATTTTAAATAAATGCATTTGCAAAAAAAGAGTTGTACAGAGGCTCTTTATGAGATGTCTGTTTTCCCACCACATGCTTTTACTAGCTAGGTATCAAAATACTGGAGCCAAAAATCATCTGAGTAGCTCATTGTTTATTTTTTCTCAGACTGGCATAGACAAGCAGACATAAAGTCTTTCCAAGTGGAAGCAGAGAGGGTACTAAATGACAGTCAGTATTGGCACAGACTTCTGGTGTATATAATCAGCAAGGTTTCTGGAGCTGCTTGATTCTTACAAAGCAGTAACACAGTCTGTTTTCCTCTTTCAGCTTCTAATTATGACAGCCATTGACCTTCAAGTTTTTTCAAGTATCTTGCAAGTGCCAACAAATTAATTAAAGCTTCATAGGAATATGACAGTCTCAGGAAAAAATATAGTAGTAAGGCTGAAACTTCTCATTGTTTTAGAGAAAGTACATTTTAGAGGAAAAAAGAAAGCCTTTGGTCTGCACGTCCTTCCTAAAAGCTCAGTAAGTACTTTTAAGGTACAGATTTGATTCTACTGCTATGATTTTTTTTTTTTTGTCAAAGTCTTGCTTTTATGCAAAGAGTATATTAATATTGCTGTGAAATGAATGAATACCTGAATCACAATCTATTCTACGTAGACCCTCTGGTTGAGTTAAGGATTGTTCAGCTGGCCAGAGAAATTACACATATCATGATCACAGTCACCCAAAGACACGTGTATAGATGTGGAAGAGGAGAGTGAAGAAAGACCATAGCAGTGGTTGTAGCACCTGATCCAGCCTGACTTCTACTGATAAAATCCTTACCTCTTGGTGTACATTAATCCCATAAAGTGTGGACAACAGCAAGGGTGAAAGGTAAAAAATACTTTAACAGCAAAGGAATTCATTATTGACGAAAAGTAGCAAACAGTAAGACACAAGTAAACTGAATTTCCTTTGAACATCTGTAATTGGCAGCTTACAAAGAGGACTTAAGGACTGCTACTACTACAGAAAACTATCATTAAATTTGGAATGAGTTAATTTGCTTTTTAAAAAAGAAATTCTAGAGAACAGGAGAGGCGCCTGTTTAGAAACCCCCTGAATGGTCCAGCTGTGACTACTGTGGATATGCACAGGTGTGAGGGGTTACCAAATGTTTTGGTCAAAGTTTCAACTTCAGCCCCAAGCACATCTTCAGCAAAATCAGAGGAGGCCAGAACTCACAGTACAGATATTCCTACGATTTTTTTAAAAATAGCCCAATACTCTGGAAAAGCAAAGCCTTCTTTATAAACCTTAATGAATTGAGAGGCAAAAACCCCCCTGCATTGTCACCTTTCCATGGAGTGAATGCACTGTAGCTCCTCGGGGTAAAAGGCTACTGCAAATTTCAGCAGAGCTATGGAAGCAATTTTCTGTCCCTGCACTATTTGTGTTTTCATTTCTTCTACACAAACTGTCAAAGCAAGATGTGCTACAGCTTTGCTCTTCAGAGAGGACTGAATGCAGAACATCTTTGATCACAGGTGAAGAGTTCCGTCAGACTGTTTGCTTGCCCCTACTCTGGAGTAATGCTCAGATTCTGGCTTCTCTTTGGTGGTCATCCCCCCTCCCTCATCCCCCAAAGGAGAAATTGCATTTGTCTGCTACTGGTACTCAGTCATGACAGTACACATAGAATGCAAAGAAAAGCTGAGCAAAACCAGTTCTTTTGAAAGAAAAGTATCCAGGCTTCAATTGT
>JAVHNF010023216.1:10666-26518 GCA_034783455.1 Micropsitta finschii | reverse complement strand
AAAATATTAAACAGCACCGGTCCCAGCACCGACCCCTGAGGGACTCCACTGGTCACAGACCTCCAGCTAGATTCTGCACATTTGATGTGCTTGGTTCTTGCGCTTTGTTTACCTTTAAACCTTACTCTAGGAACCTTTGGATAGTTGGAGGTGCTCATCCAGTCAAGGAAATGGCATTGCCTTTGGAGCAGTTCTTTGCTGTATTGTTGCCAGGATCATTTCTGGTTCGTTTTTTGGGGTTTTTTTGTTTGGTTTTTTTTTTTTTTTTTTTCATCTGAAAGGATGTTTGAAGGAGTAGGAAAAACCCAGAATAATCTTTGAATCCAGCATCTGTCATAGAGAAACCTGGGTCCTGCGCTGGAGTCCTGTCTCCACAGCAGGATGTGTGTGCACCATAGATACAGGTCTTGCAGTAGAGGTCTGCAGTGAGCTTGTCAGAAGTGGTGTGTAACTGGAGTCCTTGGGTGTGGGGAAGTGGAACAGTGTAAGTGAATGATCAAGAGTGAGCATTATGAGTGTCAGCCAACGAGCATGTATTAAATGCAGATGTGTACCACAGAGATTATGGAATTAGAGGCTGTTTTAAAATAGAAGGGCAATTCCCAAGAACACAGATCAGGAGAGAGGAAATGAGCTCTGATTCCATCTGGGCAGCTCAGAGACATGGCAGTATTTACAGACATGTTTAAGACCAATGGCTTACTGAAGACAAACACTTTAAACCTGTAGTTGGTCAAAATTGATTGCGTATTTAATTGAAATATGCAGTTTTCACTGTTGGTTGTAAGGTAAGGTACAAAGAAAGAATGCATGGTTTAAGCTTGTTTTGAAGTTGCCAAGTTGAGTTGGTGGCTCTTACTTACCCAAAGACCTAAAGCTTTTCTTTTAGGTTTTCCTGGAAAGGCAGAATATATGGATATTTACATTTTGCCACAGTTAAGGCTTGCAGCTGCTAGCAGCCACAGTATCATATTGGTTTTGAATAGGTCATTGGTTTGGATGTTCTCTTTGCATATGCCTTCATTTTTGTAACTCAGTTGTCATTGTAACAACTGTTTTCCCATAGAAACTGTTTGGCCATAGAATTCAGTTTTCTTGACTTGCTGGTCCACCACAGTGCAGATGAAGCCCAAATGACCCATGGACGTCAGCATTGGTGACAGGAGTACTGAGATGCACACACTGGCTACAGAATATTCATTTTATTCTTCAAACTGTGTCACGTGAGGAAAGAAAAATCCCTGTGTGCTCTGTTGTCCTCAGAAACCAATACACCATTTGAGACTTGTGCCAAGTATAGTGCTTTAGTGACTTTTGGAACTGAATGCCTTGAATTAGGCTGTATAAAGTTGGAAGATGTTAGCTTTTGAAATTAGGAGCAAGTTGCTTGTTTTATTGACAGTAAAATGTTCTTTTCTCAGGGTACAGGTGCAGCAAGTTTTGATGAATTTGGGAATTCAAAGTACCAGAATCGCAGAACTATGAGCAGCTCTGATCGTGCAATGATGAATGCTTTTAAAGAGATCACCAACATGGCAGACAGAATCAACCTCCCTAGAAATATAGTTGTAAGTTCATGTCTCCTGTCCTTATATCGTTCTGGCGTTGACTTAGTTAGCATAATCTAATGAGCATATGAATTTTTGATACTGCTGCTGATTAAATGGTCTTGAATTAATTAAATTTAGTCTTCTTGTATTGAAGGATCGAACAAATAATTTATTCAAGCAAGTGTATGAGCAAAAGAGCCTGAAGGGAAGGAGTAATGATGCTATTGCTTCTGCTTGTCTCTACATAGCCTGTAGGCAAGAAGGTGTTCCAAGAACATTTAAAGGTATGTTTTTGGTGATACGGATTGAAGTTTGCTCTGAGTAGAGGTCTAGTTACTGTCACTGTAGGAGGTTGGTTTTCTCACTCCTGGACTTAGCTGAGAAAAGCCAATTCAACTATAGGTCACTTTTTGGGGAGGGAGGGAAGGGCAATGTGTTACACTTGTGGAGCAGGCTCTCAGGCATGGGTCATAATGTGTTAAAATGGGCAGCTGAAAGTCATGCTGAATGTGGGTGAAACTTCAAAGGTTTTGTTTTGAAAGAATGATGGGGACTCATGAACTTAAACCAACAGTTCTGCAGTAAATATGTGCAACTGGTCCCTGACAGGGATATAGCTTCTTCTGGCATTGAGGGCCAGATTCCCATAACCAAGCAAACTGTGTTAGCTCCTTACAAAAAAACATTCACTGACTGAAGTGATTGGGAGGTTTCACAATATACAAAGCTTATTTAATGATGGCGGTCCTTGTGACATTGGCCTTCTTTGAGGTCTTAATATATTGAGAATCAAATTTGACTGTTTTGGGGGAACAGAAGCCTTAAGTTTAATTTTTACTCTTCATTTAGAAATCTGTGCAGTGTCCAGGATTTCAAAGAAGGAAATAGGCCGGTGCTTTAAGCTGATTTTGAAGGCTCTTGAAACCAGTGTTGATCTCATTACAACTGGAGACTTCATGTCAAGATTCTGTTCCAATCTGGGTCTCCCCAAACAAGTACAAATGGCAGCAACGCATATTGCTCGTAAAGCTGTGGAATTAGATTTGGTTCCTGGGAGAAGCCCTATCTCTGTAGCAGCTGCAGCTATTTACATGGCATCACAAGCTTCCGCAGAGAAAAGGACACAAAAAGGTAAAACCTTCCTTTTTATCTTCCTTCCCTATGTCTTGCGGCTTGAAAGAGAATTGGATGTTACTGTAAAATTTGGATGAGGTCTGTGCAAGGAGTGATAAGCTGCTATTCTAATTGCATACAGCAAGGACCAAACCAGGATCTCCCACTTCCCAAATTGAAAACTGAGTAATTTGCTATGCTCAGTATAAATAAAATTCACTTTCTTCTGGCCCTAGGAGTTGGATTTTTGAATGCAGTGCACCAGGGCATGGAAATTAGCATAATTTTAGCTTTACCTGTGCTATTGGTATGTGTACCTTCTGCGATAAAACACTCCAAATGCAAACCAGGGGCAGTCACATGTAGTGTTACGGCTTTAGATTACAGAGTCTCAGATCAGTTTAGGAGCCAGGGAATCACCTAAAGTAGTGTGTTACTTGACTCCTAGAAGCCTTGATGAAGATTTGAAGTGGTGGGACAGCGGGCTTGGATAATAGATCACCTTTGGCATTACTCTCTTCTGGTAGGGTAGACCTTAGGAAGCCAGAGAAGAGTTCAGGGCTGCTCTTGAGCTCCAGAACAGTGTGGATCAGCTTCTGGAGCTGAAGAGAATCGTGCCTATGTGGGAACAGCGCATAGGGAAGGAAAGGAGCTAAGGCTGCAGTGGTTAAACTTGGTGTAATAAAGGGATCCAAGTGCTGGTAGCTGGCTGTGGGAGCTCTGTTGATGTGTCCAGTCTAGTTCAGATAAGAAACATTTAAAATTTAGCAATTTCTTAGTGGAGAGCTGCTTTTAGGTAGAGAATATCCGTAAGGTTGTGGTGCCTTGTTCTGCATTAATCACTGCTTATTCTGTCTCTGGAGCTTTTGTCATGGTGACAGGGTCCTGGGCATATGAGTGATCTAGAGCCCAAACAGCATGGTGCCTTCATCCTTGCTCACATTTGAGCTATTGGATTGTCTCTTAAGAGTGATTGTTACATCTAAATACAGCTGCAGACATGGCTCCACACTCCTTCAGTGTCCTCAGATAATGCTTTCGTGCAGTTCAAAGTTTAAATTCCAAACTTGTTTAAATATGGAATAAATCTCAAGTGTCTGTGCATCTCAACCAAGTGTTCCCCCAGCATGCTAAACAGTGCTTCATGACTTTGACACATTTCTCTTGGCCCTTCTCCAATTTGAAACTAGTATTATTTCAAGGTTGACAGCATAAATTAGATTGTGGCATGTGAGAAAACAGTTAAATGTACAAAGTATTAGTCACTGTGGTTAAAACCATTTTTACCAGGCTGCTGGGAGAATGGGGAATTAAGCAAAGTGTGTAGCACTTGTTGATAGATCATGCTTGCTGGTGTCTTCTACACAACTGGCAGAAGTGGAAACTAATCACTTCTCTGTTTTTTGTCTTAGAAATTGGTGATATTGCTGGTGTGGCTGATGTTACGATCAGACAATCCTACAGGCTGATCTATCCTCGAGCTCCAGATCTCTTCCCAGCAGACTTCAAGTTTGATACCCCAGTAGACAAACTACCACAGCTGTGAAATTGTAGAGTTACTTTCAATTTCTATTAAACCCCCCCTATTCTCCCAAAACCAAGAAACTTCTGATTTTTTGCCTATAATAAAGGATGTACAAAGTGTTAATATTGAGTCTTCATGTTGTGGAACTGGAGGATCTGGAGATGGAGCACAACTGCTGGGACGCAGCACACATTCCAAGGGTAAACAAACTCGTTGTGTGGCATTTTGTATGTATATATTAGTGGAATTAAATATTTAATGACTGTCGCAACCAACTTAATTTCCTATTGTTGTACTGATTTAGATTTCTTTTGTAGGGATCTAGTAAGATGTATTTTGGAAAATTGAAAATATGATGTAATTCCCAAATAAACCATTTTCCAAAAACACCACTTTGTGACCATGACTGCAACTTAACACGCGGTCAAGCGCTGCTTCAGTGCTCTTGGCTCTCTAGTGTGGCTTTAGTATTGGTAGTAAACTGCACAGTTGAGTGGGTGACTTGACCCAGAGATCAAGCAGTAGCTGAGAAGTGGTTAGAATATTTGCACAAGTGCTACTGGGTTTGTGGGTTGTTGTGAAACGATGAGTGCCGTCCTTGGCACTGTCTCCCTGGATCTCACTAATGTCTCTCTGCTTCACTCCTGTGAATTTGACAGAAGCAAGTAGCTGAAGTGAAATGTAAGGACTCTTTAGTTGAATTCCTGACGACTTTGATGCAAAGTACTGCACGAAGGAAGGTAACAAGTATTCCTAGTGAGTTTTTGTTGAACATCTCACCCTGCAGCCTGGCTGGCCAGTGGTCAAGCTTTTTGTGCTCTTACATTCCAAATGTGAACACTTGCTTGTTTGAAATGAGGGGCCAGGTGCTGAGGAGCAAAGGCCAGAAGTTATTCAGCAGCACCCCCTCTCCCCCCCCCCAAAAAAAAAACCCCAACTAACAGTATTGGAAACTAGCTGCCTCTTGACAGTGTCCCGTTGTGTGCAAAGCAACAAATGCACTGAACTGGGAGTCTTTTGGTGCCCAAGTTAATTTTGTATCACAGGTGCAAATTAAGTTGAATTACCAGAATGAACAGCTGAGGGGTGAGCTTGCTCTACACGTGGTCCTCAGCCAGCCAGAGGGCAGTGCTAATAGCACCCACTGTCAATAGCCCCCACTGTTCTAGTGCTGGTTTAGTTTAATCCTCTAGGGCCAGTTGAGACTATGGCAGTGTGGCAGCTCAACATTTTTTTTCCCTGTGAACAGGAGAGGCTGCACAGTTGTGTTACACTGCTGAGGCTGTTGGTTGCAGTCCTGAAAACTGCTGGTGCAGATGTTGAAGGTGGTGGTCCTGGTAGGTTGGAGGGATTGTATTCTAATGGCTGATGTATTTCCTTAAACTTTGCTGCAACACTTTTCTATTACTTGGACTTTCTCTGAGCTGTTCAACCTCATCCATGGGAGAAAGTGAGATGCTTTGTATCAGGCAGGGCCTGATCTTTAATGTACTGTTACAGTTGCAAATGCAAAGGTGAAGGTTATTTTACAGTGAGTGTACTGTAAAGCAGAATGTTAAATCTACTACATATGGGTTAAAAATGGCTGAAACTTAGATTTACAATAATGCTCTTACTTGAAATGCTTTCAGGCATTATGCATGAGCACTTGACATACGAGTGGTGAGCATTTGCAGTTGAAATTGTTACTTACAGCACAAGCTGCCTGGACTAAAATGTAAATACATCTGTGCGGAGCTAAGGAGTGCAGCATGTGAAGGCAGGGTCATAGTATCCTGACCTGGCCCTGCCTCTTCCTGCCATCCTTAGTATGGAGATAGTAGGAACAGTGCAGCCCAGAGTCAGTACTAGCCCTGTGCTTCAAGGGGCCTTACAGTCTGAAAACCAGTTACTGCTGGTCCCAGTAGACTATGGTTAATGCGAAACATTAACTGTAGTTAAATAAGTAGAAAAAAAAAAGTGCAACTGAATTCACTTTTAGGCCTTTACAGCCCCTCTACTAAACTGCTTTGAAGCTAAGTAATGTGGCTTCTCTTACAGAAGCTTCTCTTTCAGAAATGAGCTTTCCCGGTATGTGGGGTATCCTTGTGTGCTGTGCATGGTACCCCACCAGTTCTTGGAGCTACAGGTGTAGATCTGGGGTGCTGGAGAGGTTGTTGCAGCTCTGCAGTGTCTTAGCTAATTACCTTCTTGTATTACTGCAGCTGAGTGGTAGCAAGGGCTGACTGACACGTAAAGTGCAAGTTAGGAAACTGGCTGCTGTCCCATAGGTTTGGGGTTCTCTGCTAATGCACCTGTGTTGTTGCAGTAGTGAGCCTGGAGAGAGCACTGGATCAGTACAGGCTTGTATTTCCCCCTGTATATCACCCTCTGGGCACTTCCTATATTAATTCTTGGAACTACTTCTATCTTCTATGGAGCCAGCCCTTTCTGAAGTGATGGTGTAGTTGTGTACCGAAGTTGAGCAGCTGTAGGCAATGGTCTCATGTGCAATGTTAGTTTGTTCTCTAGGAGTAAAGGTTTCTTTTCTAAATGCACTCAGAAAAGAAAGCTTCAGTCTCTGCTTAAAGAATAAGCTCCCTGGGCATTGTGTTTGGGTTCGTATGCAGAGCTTTCCTATGTAATGGGGAGAAAAGAGAGTAGAATGGATAAAAACCCAGGGAGGGAAGCAAGCATTGCCTCCCCCTGCTACCCAGGGAAGCCCCTTGAAGGGAGAATGCTGGCTCACACTGGCCTGACCACAGTAGCCATGGTCTGCTGCTCCTTTCAAGACTGCTCTCCCAGGCAGGAGGAGGCTGCTTGCCTTTGGCAAGAAACTGGGATTGTCTAAGTCCCCTCCTGATGGCAAGTTCTTTTCTGAAGTTACCTGTGGAAAAAACATGGCAAGTCACTTCAAAAACCAGCAAAATCATGTTTGGGACACATTTTACAAATTACTCTATTTAAAACTTTAATTTGTGATATTAATGACTGCAAAACACTTAGAATGACATTTGTTAAAGGCACATTTCATTTTAATGCATAGTGTACCATTCTAAAGTAATCCTAATTTCCTTACAAAGTGCTTGAGCAGCCACATACAGATAAAGTATAGCAAAATATATTTACAATCTAGGGTTTAAAATCTTAATCTGCCTAAAAATACTTTAAAAACTACAGAGATAAAATTAGTGCTTTCTTTCAGCTTACCTGGGTGAACAGACCCTGCCCTCTAATTTTTTTTTTGCTTTTTTTTTTTGTGATTTACTTAGATTAAAAAAAGATTTCTGTACAAGATGTAGTTACAAAAATGGTATTTTTTGAGGATACTTTCATAAGTGTTAAGCACCCTGTTAGATGCTCATATATATATTTGGGAACCAAGAAGGGTGAGCTGACTGTACCTCAAAAGTCTTGGTTTCAGCTGGATACAGGAACATGATTTGTTTGCTTACTGATCACAGTCTGGAAACAAGTGATGCTGAGAAGTGGCCTCGCTGCCAGACGTCGTGTGGAGCATGGGGAAGCCACCTGCCTTGTTCCCAGGGGCGCAGCACTTACTTACACCTAGTAACCAGTGATTTCTTTTCCTCCCAAAGCCCCTCTCCCCTGCAGGTCTGTCCAGCATCATGATTCTAAACCACCACCTCAGTGCTGCACACTCCAGTGGTTCACATTTCTTCTTGTAATTTTATTCATTCATAGTTTTGCATCCAGTTGAGTGCTGAGTCTGTCTTAGCCCTTGAACAGCAAACTCCTGTCTGGGATGAACCTGGGCGAGGACATTTGCAATCAGCTCCAAGTGATGCTGGAGCCAAAGGACCACGTGTGGAAGTTACAGAACACCAGATGCCAAAACCAGGTCTTGGGTTATACAAATATGCACAGTGTCTGGTCTATGTTATTTGTCAACTTTTGAGGTACAGTATTTAGTGTTGGGGGTTTAGAAAATATACACTGGTTTTTTATCAAAAATATTTATACATTCGGTTACAACATATTGCTTTTACCCAATCTATGTTCTGGAGGTCAGTGGCCTATACATTAACAAGTATTTTTTCACTGAGTTGCAGGATGGTCACTTGGCCACTGCTTAACATTAATGAAGTGGTATAATTAAATTACTTGCCTGGAAATAAGAATACATTACAACTTCCAAATATACATGTTCACAGCATGTATACATTGAAAATCCTTACGTTTTCTAAAAGTGATATGATATTGTACAGCAGATAGAGGATGATCTAGGTGGTTAGGTAGAGACTGGTTATCTTAGCTATCCACTCAGCGAGTGGGAAAGGCATGGGTTTGAGTACAGAAGTGGCTGGATGGGCTTGGGAAATGAATACATTTTGCTCTGTGGGGTTAGACTGAGCAACATCCTCCTCACATTCTTCAGATCAACCAGGGTTTTAAGCCATGCTTAAAGAGCTTAAAGGCAAAACTGTTTGGCAAGTGGCTTTGGTAAACTTTCCGGATTTTTCTGGATTTCTTTGTTGTAATGGAAGCACTTAGACTGTTGTTATCTCAAAGGCAAGGTGTTTAACAGTTTTCCTAATAAATACCATAGAAAATTTACAAAACAAGGCATATCTGTTCTCCATAGCATTATTTTTAGAACACAAGATAAAGGTGTACATAGAAATGTGTAGTTTTATAGACTGCACATGATGTGTTAACTGCAATCATTTGCCTTCTCCAGCTAGAGCCATGTTCTGTGCGAGTGTCATCGAGATCCCAAACTTCTATCTCTGTGGCTGAGCAGAGATCAGTGATCACCTAGCTCAGAGTCTACTTTCCCCATGTAAGGCAGACACTTTAAAAAGTGATGTGATCTGCTGTGAGAGAAACAGTGCAGACCCCATGTGTGCCCATGTGTGGGAAGCTTAATACAGTTGGGTTCACCAACTCAAGAACTCCATAGACTTGCTTTCCAGTGCTCAGATAAAAAACAATATACAAAGAGGCCACTCTTCACAAGAGTGTCAGAACAGTACTTGAAAGGATCTTCATGTGATTTAAAAAGACAAACCAAGCTACAGGTGGCACAGAGAGCAATAGAAGGGTGGGTATTCTTCTGAGAGAGGCATTCTTGTGAGCCAGTCAGCTGGGGTTTCACAGTGTCTGGAAGTTAACACCAATCAGCAATGTAATCAAAATCACTGAACATTTCCTGCTCTTCTTCTGAAAGTATCCTGGGTTCGCGAGGTGGAGTGAGGATAGGTGCTTCAGAGGTAAATTCATCATCAAAATTACTAACGTCTTCTCGTCCTCTAATGGTGGGTACAAAAGGAGGCTTCACTTTCTTGGCCAGTAAAGCATTCCAATCTATTAGCTGTAAGATAAACCAACCGCAGTTTAGTTTCCTCTCTCTACTTCTTTGTGTCCTTAGAAATATTACTAGTCTATACTCACCCTGAAGAAGTGATGCTTTTTCACATCCTCAGCATCTTTCTCTCCAGCGCCAAGACGCCGCTCTGGATTTCTTCGTAGCAGCTGAGAAAACATGCACGATTTCAGTGCAGAAATTCAGGGAAAGGGGAGGAACGAGGGAGGCTGAGAGCTACTGTGTAAGAGCCAGCACCAAGATTAGATGGACAGTGACCCCAAGGAAAGTCTTGGTCCTCAAAGGAAGTGGAAGATGATGCTTTAGCTTTACGCAGGTTAAGTGGTAGCAGTGCTCTTCTAGCACAACTCCACCACCAGTCCAGCTATGAGCAGCCAGACAGAGAGCAGACACAGACTGCAGGTCTGTGGAACTGAGACTTGGTGCCTGAAGTGATCTGTGGGTCTGGTGTTAAGCAGAGAGAGTCAGAATTGTGCTGGAGAGGATACAGGATTTAAATGAACTAGTATTTCTTGCTTGGCTCATAAAAGAGAGCCAGCTCTGCTGTCTCCAGTGCTTCAAGTTATATACTGCAGCAGATTGCTGAACTGGGTGCTAGACTGCCACTCTGTGTCAGACATTTATGTGGAGAGGCTGCTTCCAAAGACACTGAATCACCTCCAGTAAATGCTACCAACTGTGGTAAGCTTCTGCTTTAGACAGGTTCACGCATCTTCTTCAGATAAGCAGAGGCACTGCACTAAGGAACAGTACTAGTAATGATCATAATCAACATCAGCTGTTCTTTGCCAAGGGGACTGCAGATGCCACATGCAGTGTTCCCTGCCCCAGTTGGAAAGAATCCAAAGAGATTTAGAAGTCTTTGAATTAAAATATTCATGTGACAGTGTTAATCTACCAAATAGGTCAATGCAGCAGTGTTCTGCTAGGAAAAGAGAGCTGAACTTCTCTAGTTAGATATGACCAGGAAACTGAGTTCAGGGAGAAAATAGAGCTCCTAGTGTTTTACTTTTTAAAGTAAATCCTGAATTCAGTAAGTCTTGAATTCAGTAATCCTGAATGAAGTGGAATGGCACTGACAGGTTTCATTTAAGGTGATGGGCAGCACAGCACAGCCTAAGTGGAACAGCTGAAATTTACCTGTAGAAAAAAACCACCAGGTATAGGTTCTTCAAGTGTTTTGTTCCTCATGAAAGCAATCTATTTCCTTAATTGGGATAAGAGAGGAATGTATTATTATTATGACTATGATGTTCTTACCCGTCTCATTATAGAGATAGCCTCTGTAGACAGGAACCGTGGATATCTTACTTCATCATTTACAATACTGTCAAACACCTCTTCTTCATCATCTCCAGGGAAAGGAGACTATAAGGCAAGTAATGCAATACTATTAACAGGCTTAAACATAACTTAAAAGTGAAAAGATGTGTCTAATTCCAAACTGTCAGCTGAATATACCCTGAAATGAAGTCATCTTGTTCCCAGAAACCAAATATGGTAGTTTTCCATGAGGAAGAGAGAAAAGGCAAGTTGGTGTTGTCCCTTAACTCCTACTGCAGGATTTGGCTTTACAAATACGTTTTTATAAGTAGAAACACCTAAAACAGGGATGATCTTTAAACTACGGACACAAGATACACAGGGAATGCAGGAAGTATGGATCAACTTTTCTTCAGGACAGCTGCCATCCACAAGTAACATGGTCCAGACTAATTTGTTTTTGTCGTATCTTTAGCATGTGACAGCTCCAGGATTTTCAAACTGTTCTGAAGTGGCCTGACAGATGCAGGTGACACCTAGAAGCTTTTTGCCTTTTAGCACATAGGCCATCTATGTACTACCTGGGAGATACTCAAAACAGAATGGTCTGGAAGGTAAAGCAGCATACACAAGGTAAATAATTACTCAGTAGTAATTTATTTATACTAGCTCATTTACATGGAACTGGGGCATTCTCTTTTAGTGCAGGTGTAATTCAGATGGTAAACAGCATTGTCTTGGACCAGCTACAACTCATTCACTTCTACAACTACTGATAATTCAAGCTCATGGCATGATCATCAACTTCTATAGCATTACAACAGCTAGTACCAGGTAAGTGGCTGCTCAGGGTTTAATACTTCTTAACCACATTAAGATGCTCACTGTAAAACCAGGTATGCCTATACATAGTGGATATGCAAGCATTGATGCAACTGTGACACAGACGACACACAATGTTGGCAGGCCAGTATCTTGAGTTTTGTTACTTTAAACATATATTAATGATTCTACTGTATCTTACGAGAACTTACCTCACCCACTAGCATCTCATAGATAAGTACACCAAGACCCCACCAGTCCACAGCTCTGGTATAGGAAGTTTCTGTCAGCACCTCTGGAGCAAGAAATTCTGGTGTGCCACAGAACGTGCTTGTTCTGTCTCCAAATCCCATTCCTGAAAAGTTAGTGAATGAAAAGCACGCACTTACGGAACTTGTTTGTAGCTGAAGTCACAGTAAATGTTTCAACACCTACTGCATTTACTAAATTCCCTCTTAGGCTATCTAAAAGCTAAACATGGAGGAGAGGCCATACAAGCTGAATAAGGAAATGGACTTTTCCATATCTTTCCCCTGTAATCAGGGGTCACACTGTGATTTCAGTTGCTACTTCTATTTTATGTCCTAATTGAAAGGCAGTTGCCAGTAATGGAATGCTTGAAAGTGCCATTCTATCATCCAGATTTCATTTTTGGGATAAATGTCCCCTTTCTAGCTGTTAGTGTACTTTGCATGTCATTTCCACATTCTTAGAGCTGCAACTTGAACAGTTAAACAGATAATGAATTTGTAACAAGGAATAGCAAGGTATGTGGATTGTACTGGTACTTCATTGTACAGTCTTAATTAACATGTTTAGAATGAGATAAAAACACTTCTTTTTCTGCTAACTTGCAAAATGCAGCAGTGCACATTATGAATAAGCAGAGATCTGATGAAGTAGGAATCGGAACAGGAGACGCACACAACTGAAAAAAGTTAGTAAAAAAACAGTGCTATGCTCAGAGGCTCCCACTATTTCCTTACTAAGGAACTGCCCCTTATCTCCACATTTGTACAGTCTATTCAAATGATAGAGGGTAAGGACACACACTGCACATTTGGCAGTCCAAAAGTATCGAACAGCCAAGAGTAAGACAGACTGCAGAATTCCCCTAGAAAGAAAATGTAAGGGCCAGTACCTTCTTTGCAAAGACCAAAGTCAGCAATTTTCACAAAGCCTTCTGTGTCCAGCAGTAAGTTATCCAACTTCAAATCCCTAAATGAACATTTACAAACAGAATTGCCTTACTGATGTTCCTTCAGCACTACTCAGGATAGCTGAAATCCCTTCTGTTGGGAATGGGTTAGTGACTACTTACCTATACACGATCTTGTGTTCATGTAAATACTGAAGTCCAAGAACCACACATGCAGCATAGAATCTGTTGAAAAAGTTGAAGTGGAAATGGCAAGGGATTTTATTCTTCCTTTTCACAGTGCAAGGTCCATTATTATCAGTCTTTTTTTATTAACCATCCTCTGAAGATTACTGCTTGGTTTTTCAAGTACAGATTACAAGGTCAGAGTTTTTAAAGCCAGATGGCAAAGATGCTTAAACTTTCAGCTTTCAAGCTGTAGTATGTTTGCTTGGCCTGGAGGATGAATTTTCTGTAGTATCTATTGCCAGGGCATTGAAGGATTTCCAATTTGGCTTATTTCTTTTTTTTAGCCTTGTCTGCTATTTTGTCATCTTGCTTTTTACATTATCTCTTTTTTTAGAAAGTATTATAGACATTAATTATCATTTTTGAATTCATTGGAGATTCAGGCACATTAAACCTGAAAGAATTAGAATCTCTGACCCTTCTTAAAACTTAAACAGTATTTACTGAAATAACCTGATGTAGAGGCATGTGGGGATAAAGTTCTTATCCGCTGAACAAAATGCCCTTCACATAATGCCACAAGAAGGGATGGATACTCACACTGCTCTGGGTTCAGAGAAGACATCAGTATGAATGTGCATCATCAGATCCCCACCAGCAGCATATTCCATTACAAAGCAAACGTGATCTTTGGTTTGGAAACAAGCAAAAAGGTTCACCAAGAAGGGATGCCTTACACTATTCACAGTTTCAAATATTCGCTTTTCACACATCAAGCTGCAAACAGAAAAGTCAATACAAATTTAAAGCTTTAAAGAACAGTTTTTCAACTCTCAAACTATTGGCAATTGATGCCTTACATTTTTTCCTCTAATATTCTTCTGGATAAGGCAAGAACATTTTTTGTTTCAATAGAGATTTTAATTCTTGCTCACACATTAAGTTGATGCCAAGATTTCCACAGTCACATTTGGCTTTCACCAGCAAACAAGAAAATCTAGCAGTCCATGAGATTGCATCCTGCCAATTCTCCTTCCAAATACATTAAGTGGAAAACAGTATTGATACTAGAGACATCTAATTCTAGACTATTTCTCCTTAAGCCAATTGGTTGATTTGTAGCTTATTCATAGTGCAGTTACCTTTCTTCCTGCAAGTCAAATGAATATAGTCATCACTATTAAACAGTTGTAAAAGCACTTTCTTGCACTAAAGCTAGATAGTTTTGTAACTGACACTTCACTTCCAAGCAAAGCAAAATCTGAGGTTTGGGCTGAAAGTAGAGCATAAACAGGCCTTAAGGGAAAATATGATGGACAAAGTATGACAGTATGTTACAGGCTGAGAAAAACCATGGTAGTGGTTTCTGCCAGTAAATAAACAGCCGTGGTCCTCCTGAAATGTGAATGATTTCTACAGAACAACTAATTAGAATAAAAATTGCAACAGACCCTCAATGAGAAACAGGATCCAGCTTCAAGTCACAGGCACGGTAAGAGAGGCACTAACACTCATCAGTAGTGCTGGGCTACACTGCTCCCTCCTTGCCTCAGGAGAAGGACTGCACATCTGCAGCAGCCAAGCAGGGAGATGACAGCTTGTTCTGTTCACTGAATCTAACTACTGTTTGTTAGGGCTCATAGTTGTGCTGCATGCAGAAAGTAAGAAGTTGATTTATGGAATCCATGTTACCAACTGACCTGTCCACTTCATCACGAGCAACAATATCTCCTTTCTTTAAGGCTTTAATAGCAAACATCTCATTTGTGTTTTTGTACTCTGCCAACAGCACCTAAAACAGAAGGGATTCATTTGTGAGCTATACCTAGTTTTTGATAAAGCCTTGACCTTTGTTATCACCTTTTGATAGTTACCTTTCCAAAATGTCCTCTGCCCAGTACAGCACAACATCTGAAATCCTTCAGACTGAATTGAAATCGTTGTTGTGATCTGTGTAAATGAAACAACAGTCAAAAATCTTCCAGTGTTAACTTTTAAGAAAGAGTATCTAAATCAACAACAAAACCACTTCATTATTACCTTCTGTCTTCAGGCTCTCGGGTGTTGGTGTATTTTATGTCTGAATGGGGAGCATCAGACTCACAGATTATTTCAGGCTGGAGTTTTGGGACAATACTATTTCTGCCATTTTCAAAATCAAAAGTTGTTACTTCATCCTGTGAAGAAAAACAAGGCTGAAGATTTAAAACTGATTGTGAAGGCAAATGAATGCAGAAATTTTACTGGAGGCCTGTGAAATTTGTAACGGAAGATTTATCTAAACTAAAATAGTAGACTTCAAGATGATACAGAGAAACAACGTTTCAGTGATGAAACCTACTGCTCCCCTCGTTCTGCCTTTTGTTAATAAAACCATTTTTTCTCTGAATACTCTAATGATTTGGGGCTTTTGTTATTTCTGTGTAGGAACCAATGCCGTGGACAGTTAAACACACCAACCACACAAACAGTTTGCCACCAAGAGTAATTGGAGCTTTTTGCAGAGACAATTCTGTATGTCTAAGTTAAGGGCGCATATGCTGAAACATAAGGGGAGAAATCCATCATAAAGATGCCAATACTGCAATCTTATTAAACTGTAGAGGCCAAAATACTTAGTTACTTGCCTGAGATGGCACAGCAGGAGCCTTTATCTCAGAGGAAGACTCACATATTTCCCCAAGGGAAGATGCACGCGGTGGAGCAGGTGGAGGCTCAGGCTCAAGTTCAAAGTCCAACTTGGCTACAGCAGAGTCACTGGCAAGGAAGTAAGTAACTCCTGAGTGTACAGCAACGATCATTTTACCGGTATGAAAACCAATTTAAACCTGCATGTTATGTAGGTTCCTCCTGAAACAAATCTCTGCATGTCTATATGTCTATAAAATGGATGAGCAAAATTAACACACTGAAAGGGCTGTAGTCT